>JAMPIV010021272.1:0-194581 GCA_024509875.1 Oreohelix idahoensis | reverse complement strand
AAACAATCTCCAATATCGAAAACTAAGTGATAACAACTATTATACGAGATCTTAGAATCTGAAAAAGCTAGGATGTACTCTGAAAATCTGGGCGGGTACAGGATAAATTTAAGTTAGACTGCTGGGGTTTAAAATATATCCTGAAATCATAGGTAATGTACACTATAGACACGAAAAACCAGACTCTCTGCCAGGATGTTAGCACCATGCGGTGAAATCCTCTGCTGAAATTCTGGATTAAAGAAATCTACACATTTTTCCCCTGCTTGCACTCTTCTTTAGAGATCAGGCGTAATCGTAAATGGACCAGGACTGTGCGAGAATTACTACGGATCGTAAAAACACACTGTTTACCGCCCCGCAGACGTGGGCATTTGAAACAAAATCGAGCGAGCGCCGTTTCTTTGATCTGGCAGATCTGCCTGTGTTTAAATACTTTAACTATCGGAACAGATTACAAGGGAGGTGGTAATAGGTAATTAAAAATTGGTCTCACCTCGCTTCCAAATTATCCGCTCTTGATCGCTATCTGATCCTATCCAACGATTTTCAATCGCTGGCGTTAAGAATAAATTACAGATACCCTGCTAAGCGTTAGCTAATAGGTCTGCTCGTGAGCATACATCAAAGAAATAGCGAACAGCAATAGAATGCATGGTAAATTTGAAAAAGGGACAGATCTCTGAGTGTACGAATGGTTTATGTTATCGAAACAGGCGTTGGTGAAAGTTTGGTAAAAGAAAAGTGCAGATAAAGAAATAGATAGATGAAAACTATTTTCATAATATGTCACACATACTTGAATTCTTTCATCTAAACTAACCTTATCTCTTCCATACTTGAATAAATTCTTCATCCGAAATCCTACAAAGGAATATGTATAGTACATATAGTTGGATAAGAGATTTGGTGCCCAGCCACATAAAAAAATATCCCTACCCAATAGTGTTTATTAATTATAGCTCTGTCCCCAGGGTGTAGATTTATGTTACTAAAACTATACAACCCAATTAAATATTAAAAGAAAAATAACAACAGACTCTGTTATGTAAAGTTTACAAAAACGAAGATAGAATCTCACATTATATTCAAATGTACAACTATAAGATATGTTCCCTAATCTATGAATGGTTCTGAACCATGTCAGAATGAATTTGTCATCCTACGACAATGGGAATATTCTGTAGTGGTTCTGCTGGCATGTTAAATTACTCTCTGATGATGCTGAATTTATGCTGTGTTGTTGCCAGGGGTTCAATCTGTCCCAGCACTCCAGGTCCAGCAAGTTCTTTTTAGGGTTTCAGAGAATGGCAGGTTGCTTCCTCTGTCTTGACACAGGGCTCATCACCAACTGGGATGGAGTATGTCTGCCCTCGAGAACACTGCATATGCTTAGGCCTCCTGGTATGACAACCTGATAGGATCACCTGGTAGGATCTGGATTGACAAACAATTGAAGCTCCATTAGTAATCTTGCCAGAGAACTCATTTTCCATATCTGCTGGACGCTAATCGTTCATCAGAAATCTAACGAACATTCATAGTTACCATCAATAACAAGGTGCTATCTATTATTTATGAAATATTATAGCATAACTGACGATATAAGCAAACAGGTGGATCTCAACCTATATCTGGCTTCCAGCTTGTCTACCGCAGTGATTTTCAACATATGGGCTGTTAGCTTCACCAACTGTGACGTTTGGGGCTGTGGTCATCAAAAGTTTGAGAACCACTGGTCTACCTTGTGCCCATAGAGCAATAAAATCAATTTGGGGGTCAGTGTTACAAATGGTTTGAGAACCACTGGGTTATAGTCTCCCGTGCTGCCATAAAATATGTTGGGGTGTCCTTGCTGCCAAGGCTTGGGAACCACAGATTTACATTTCTGCTTCTTGAACATTAAAGCTATTAAGGTGTGTTCTTGGTCTCAGCCTTGAGAACCATTGGCTTACAAGTCAGTCAACATATTACATAGTTTTATGGTTATGTTACAAACATTCATATACCTTGATAATACCATCATAACACAGGAGGCATGCACATACACACATTAAAACATGATAAGGATCGTTCAGAAATCCTCAGCAGGATATATGTATAGAAAGAATATTCCATGCTGAAAACAGTAATATCCCAATCAAGACAAAGGGATAAGAAATGTGAACAAGAACATACTTATCAAGTTTGTATGATTGTGACTAAAGAACAATGGAACATTATAAGAAAGAGGAAGTATAAGGACTCCTAGTATTTTCCAGTTCTGCTTAGTTCAGTAATACACATCCTCAGTAACAATAAGGATATACATCAACAATTTAACCCTGTCTTGTTTCTACCATGATGTGAGAAGAAGAGCAGTGAGTAACTGACTTCTGCGAACTCATGCATTTAATTTGTTGAGTCGCATGTATATAATGAAATAACACTTTGTCACTGAAAGGAAATTCCATGTAGAACTATGCCTAACTGTTACGCACATATTCTTTTGTAGACAATGAATATAGAGATATATATATAGAAATATATTTATTTGTCTGTTAACACTTTTGTTGTTAGTCAAAGGTACGTAACCCTTGAGTTAGTTGTTGGTACATTTTATTATGTCTGTTACCTTCTCTTGGGTCTTATATGAATACTAAGATTTACGTCGGCCCATCTTGAGTTGAACTCTGGGGGTCACGCGCTTCTGCGCAGGTGTCGAATTGAGGTTGTCGAGAGAGACGTCCGTGATGATGGGGGATCCTGATCGCTGTACGGACAAATGTCCGAAGATTTGTTCTTTGCTGTGAAATTCTGGGGAAAGGCGACATCGTCGGTGTGACTATTATGTCTATGTTCCTCCCCAGAATATATTCTTAGCGCCAAAGGATGGCGTGTGCTATTTTTCTAGTGTTTTCTAGGATGTTAAGGTAACGAAAGACATTTACTGTACCTTTTCGAATGCCTAGATCTGCAGCCATGGTATGGTCTGCACATGTATATGATTGACTATTTTCGAGACGACATTTTGCTAGCAGCACCATTATTCTTATGATATACATTGCATTATTATGCATATGATCTACACAGCATTATTTAAATGATGGACAGCGCCCTTTACTTATGCTTCATTATGCAGCTTCGGAGTGAGCGAAGCTCATCGAAGTTAGGAGCCATTTTGGATCTCGCCTTTGCCTAAGCGGATCATCGTTCGGAGAACAGGGATGCCTTACTATCTGATGATGATACAGAGATGTCTACTATTGTAATCCACTACTGTTGGTTTTAAGATTGTCGTCATAAAAGCATGCTAATTTACGGCTTGTAATTCTTCGTCAGAAGAGGTTCTGTCAGGGAGCCATTGATGATAAATATTTGAGAACATTAACTGACGCGATCAGTCAGTTAGGCCTGAAAGTAAATACAACTAGAACCCAGAGGGACTAGCTACTAACGTTCTGTTGTATTCACATTCTTTACGAATGTATATTTGATGTCGTAAACCATTTTCAAGCATGTGATGTTGTTGCCAACCTGTTCCAGTGACTGTAGCTGTGTTGTCAGAGTGTGCGTCCCATTAAACTGTATGAAACTGTTAACAGTAGTTCCAGCCGTCATTGACTTCTAGATACGAGTGAATGAGTGCATTGTTACCTATCAACTCTACAGAACAGTACACCCATTCGCGTAACTCACACCTGTACTCTCACTCGATATAAACACTATCCCTTGCCAGGGCCTCAATACTTTGTGGACAAGGTGACCTGAATACCTAACACTGTGTCGGTTCGAGTTGACCATCAACCTTCATCAAGATGACTAGTACACACAAACTACATGAACCACAGTCACCCTTATCAATGTAATGTACCAGTGTGACGCCTTTGCATTTACAGTTTACATTCTACATTTATCAGTGTGGTGGCTTCATGTATACAGCATTCTTCAGTGATAAGAATATATACACTTATCACTAACAAAATATATTGATTTAATATGTTGCTGATAAACGTATGGTTATTATTCATGTATTCAAATAAACAATATTAGATCACTTACTCGCTCAGCCAAGCACCATTGCTGTGTTTTAAAATGACCGGGCCCCTCTGTATTTCTTGGGAGCAACCATTCAAGTCGGTCTGCCAATCTAGGCTGCCGCTTCAATAATCCCGCCTGAGTTCACTCCATGGTTTTGTTTGGTGGCTTTAATGTGCATACGTGATGGGTGGTGGACCTGAACTAATGTTGACATTTTGTTCCATCCGCAAACACACACACAGTTGGCCGGCACTTGGCATTCTGATACCAGGCGATTAATGAGAACCCCTTGTTGGTTGCTGAGTTGTCACATAACACTACGACTGCCTTAGCAGTAGGCTAAAAGTGTGGGAAACCCATGTTACTAAATCGCGGTTAAAAGTTCACAGTGAAGAGTTAAACGACTTTTTTGCAAAAACAAGGGAGATCTTATTTTTTTTAGACGAGTGGTGCCTACAAAATTTAGTCCTTTTACTAATCCAGTCACTCCTATTGTCATACATATAAATTCATCATGTTGTATTATTTTCTGTCACTACACACCTGGTGTGAATTGTTTGGCCTTTTCCTTCTCTCGTATAAAGCCTAAACATGTCTTCTGTAGTGTCTTTCTATATACATTGTTCATGATGGCGTGAGCCATTTAACTATCATGGCAACACTGAATTGCCATCTTTTTGTACACCCTGTGCCCAAGCTCGCGCCCTGGAGAGGACACTCCAGCTTCACCGCATAGGTGTCGGCAAAACACGGGAAGTTTCATCAGATGTGATGGCACCTGTCATTGAAGCTAAGCGCAGTGCTATGAATGAATACAAACGTTTACCGAGTGCTAGAACCCTACAGATCCTGAAGGCTACGAGAAGCAAAGTTCAACAAACTGCTCGACGCTGTGCAAATGACTATTGGCTCCAGCTCAGTGAGAGCATCCAGATCGCAGCGCAAACAGGCAACATTAAACAAATGTATGACGGTATAAAGAAAGCACTTGGCCCCCAAAAAAGTAAGACGGCACCGCTAAAAACCATCAGCGGAGAGAAGCTAACCGATAAGGGTAAGCAGATGGAGAGGTGGGTCGAGCACTACTCTGAGCTTTACGCTAGAGAAAATACCGTTACGCCTGCAGCCCTTGATGCTGTCAAATGTCTGCCAACTATGGAGGAGCTGGATGCCGAACCAACATTAGAGGAACTCAGCAAGGCCATTGATAGCTTGGCCTCTGGCAAAGCACCAGGCAGTGATGGGATTCCTCCTGATTTAATCAAATGCTGTAAGAGCACGCTATTACATCCCCTGCATAGGATGCTGTGCCAGTGCTGGGAAGAGACAACTATTCCTCAAGACATGCGAGATGCCAGGATTGTAACACTATATAAAAATAAAGGAGACAGAAGTGATTGCAATAACTACAGAGGCATCTCTCTTCTTAGTATTGTTGGTAAGGTTTTTGCCAAAGTCATCTTGATGCGACTCCACAAGTTAGCTGAGCGCATATATCCAGAGTCACAGTGTGGATTCCGAGCTGGTAGATCAACAACAGACATGATCTTCTCTGTCCGCCAGCTTCAGGAAAAATCAAGAGAGCAGAAAAGGCCTTTATATATCGCCTTTATAGACCTCACAAAAGCATTTGACCTGTTCAGTAGGGATGGACTCTTCAAAATCCTCCTTAAAATAGGCTGCCCTCCTAAAATGCTGGAAATGATAAAGTCATTCCATGACGACATGAAGGGAACAGTCCAATATGCTGGAAGCACGTCACAGCCTTTTGACATACGAAGTGGCGTTAAACAAGGCTGTGTTCTGGCTCCGACCCTCTTCGGGATCTTCTTTGCCCTACTCTTGAAACATGCTTTCAGAGATACAACTGAAGGAATATGCCTTCACACTAGGTCAGATGGCCGTCTGTTTAATCTTTCAAGGCTGAAGGCAAAAACAAAAATCAGAAGGGTCACTATAAGAGACTTGTTGTTCGCTGATGATGCTGCAGTCGTCACTCAAAACCAACAGGAGCTTCAGAACTTGATGAATCGCTTCACTAAAGCATGCAAGGACTTTGGCCTCACAATAAGTCTAAAGAAAACGAATGTGATGAGTCAGGATGCGGGTGCTGCACCAGTTATCACTATCGATAACTATGAACTGGCAGTTGTGCATCACTTCACATACCTAGGGTCTACCATCAATGACAAACTCTCACTGGATACAGAAATCGACAGCCGCATTGGCAAAGCTGCAGCTACCTTTGCCCGCCTCACATCGCGTGTTTGGGGAAACTCCAAACTCACAATGAAGACCAAAGCTGCGGTATATAATGCCTGTGTCACCAGCACACTTCTATATGGTAGCGAGACCTGGACGACCTATGCTAAGCAAGAAAGAAGGCTCAATACCTTTCATTTACGGTGTCTACGCCGCATCCTCGGCATCTCGTGGAAAGATAAAGTGACTAATGTCGAGGTGTTGTCACGTACTGGCCTTCAAAGTATGTATACACTGCTTAGACAGCACAGACTTCGCTGGCTTGGCCATGTTCGTCGCATGGAAGATGGTCGCATCCCAAAAGATATCTTCTACGGACAATTAGCAGATGGCAGGAGAACAGTTGGGCGACCACAGCTGAGGTTCAAAGATGTGTGCAAGAGAGATATGAGGGCACTGGACATGGATCCAGCAACATGGGAGGATGAAGCTGCCGATCGCACTAAGTGGCGATGCTATTTACGGCGCCAACTCAGATTGGGCGAAGAGAGGCTCACACAAGAAGCAGAGGTGAGGAGAAAACGTCGAAAGGAGCACCAGGAAAATAAGCAGCTGGGGGCTGTCACCTCAGGGGCGCATTCCCATAGTCAGTTATGACTGAAGGGGATATTATTATTATTATTATGTACACCCTTTACTAACTAGACTTCTGTCCTTGGTCTACTACGCGGAAATATTTGCAACTTCTTGGGTCTACTTATCTTAAACAGTTTTGTTGCTTTTACCTACTTGCGTGTTTTTCTGCTGCTGACCTTTCACTTGATTTCTTTTTCTACTTACGTCCATTTCTCTTTACTCTATTTTTTTTGTACGTCCACTCCTTATCACTTTGTTTCATGCTTTCTGCATATTTCTTCTTTTGTTAATGTTTCTTCAGTACTCCATAACTGTATCATGTTCCTGTGCCCTCTCACTTCTCTTTTCTTCTGTGTCCCTTTCTTATGGCTTCTCAATGTCCGTTCCCTCTCTGGAACCCGTCTTTGTGCTACCTCCTTTTCTTTACTTTTCCACAACACTCTGTCTCCCCGTGTCTGAATTCTACTGTATATGTTCGGTGAGGGTTACCCTCTATAGACACTCATTTGTAGTCTGGCAATCACCGCACTTTACATTTTTATGTTTTTCGTTCCCTTCCTGGAACGTTCTCAACGTATTTCTTTTCTCTTCATATATTAAGGAGAAAAAAAAAGATTTATCCCCTAAATTCTTCATAAGACTCGGCCACTGCCGCAAAAATCTCTTTTTGCCACTTTCTCCATGGCGTCTCACCTCTACATTCGTTCCTTCTAGAACTATCTCTTCTATATGTCTGTGCCATCCTTCCTGTGGCTTCTCAATACTCCCGTCACTTCTCCATGACTCTCATCTCTTATCCATTTCCCTATGGTTTCTGTTATGTTCGGTGGCGAATGACTCCACTAAAAGTTTACTCACGACTTATCTAACGCTGCCATTTTTATTTCTCTCCTTCCATCGTTTATCCGCCTCTGACAATTCCCTCCATCTAGTCTGACTGACCGTCTCTGCATATCGTCTCCACCTTTCTGCTCTGTCCGCAAGTATTTTATCAAGGTTGTATACTGGGTACTCCCGTTCTCTACTCATACTTCTATATTTACTCCCTTCTTCCTTAATTCTTCTACTATTCTCTCCTCTTCTATACGTCTTTTTGTGTCTGTGACTACCGTCACTCCCTTCAGACACTACATTGTCTGAGTTAGTCGACACCGATTCTGACGACCAGCTCCGTCTACGGCTATATTCTGCTTCATTAACTGTCTGTCGACTTTTTCTCCTGGTCGATCTATCGTCTTTTTTGTAATCCTCATTCCCTGTGTCCTCCACATCTGTCTCTTCATTCATCATTTCGGTCAAAAGTTTGTGCACTTCTTGTTGCCTTTTTGATAAGTCTGTATCAAACTTTCCTTCCAGCAATTTCCGCACCCTCCTTGTTGTCAAGGTGTTAAGATCGGCTCCTCTTAGGGTACTTTTTATTGCCTTCTTTATCTCATTTACACTTGGTTCAGCCATTTTGCTAATTTTCTTCGTCTGTATCTGATTTATACATCTAAGATCACTTTTCTCATTTTTTGGCCAATAAATTATATTACCTTCATCGTCCGTTCTATGATCGAGCTCGTCCGACCTGTGTCCCTCTGCATATTAGATGGAGTCCATAACTCTATCTTCCCCACTTGACGAATCGGATTCTAATTCTATGTCAAATCGGTACTTTTCGTGTACTGTATTTACACTTCCTTGTTTCGTCTTCTCAGCTCCAATTGTACGCTTACAAGATGTGTCCTTTTCCTGTATTTCCTGTGGATTTGTTTTCTTAGGATTCCTTCTTACTGCTGTTCTTATACGCCTATATGATGCGCCAGTTGTTACGTGCAGTCTTTGATATCTTACAATATTATACATTGGTATACTTGTTATGTTCGCAAATATTTTGTAAACAAAATAGTGCTTAAGGAAAAGTCATTATTGAGTTACTTCCCTTGAAAGTTGTGCCGTCTCTTCGATCGAACTCCGCGGATGAATCCATTTTACTGCGATTTATTCGTTGTTTGGGTGGTAATAGATTGTTCTTGCTTCAGAATATCTATGGCCTGAATTTATGTGTATTGTTTGTCTGAGTAGGACGAGTCTGTCTTATATCTGTATATCTTTACATATCTAAGTCGAACTATATGTTCTGTTGTCTCTAGAGAGGTCAAAGGCTATTCGGCGGATGTGTCGCTAGAGTGTGGTGTGATTTGGCTTCGTCCTGATGGGGACTGTGTTTTTTCTATGTCGGCTTGTCGCCGGAAAAAGTGATCTCAGTATTTGTGGGGAAAGTGATAGTCGTCTAGACCTATCGTGTATGCTTTACCCCAGTGTTTATTCGTATTGCCAAGGAATGGCAGAATCATATTTCTGATACCAAGGTAATCAAAGATACTCTTATGAACTCTCGTACGAAGCCACCATTTTCGATAGGTACGATTTGTATGTCTAAGAGAATATATTTGACTCAATGAAAAACGACTTCGACTCCTAGCAGCACTATATCCTGTAGAATGCAGTCAATTGTTCATGATCAAATCTACAGAGCAATGAAATGTTTTATGAATGACTAACTTTAGGACAGATTCATTATCTGTATCCAAACTTGAGTGACAGCTCACGAGTGAAGCCATCTTGGAACCAAACATGTAGTGACTTTCAAGAAGAGAAAAGGGATGCCCGTATTATCGCTTGATTAGTCCAGAGATCACTGCTACACATGAGAACCCTTTATTAGCGGTTCAATATTATTATATGGAAAAATATGTGCTGAACATGATGTTAAAGAATCGTCGCTAGACGAGATTAGGTCTAGAAGCCATCTGAAATATTATTTATAAGCTGACGTGCTCAGTCAGTGAAGTCAGATGATATATATGTATGGGCAATACTGAGTGCTTGGCTACTGACAGTCCATTATACAATTATTCTACATGAGTGCCCATGTAACATTGCAAGACCATTTATCCACTGTACCATGATGTATTATGCCAACCTGTGATTTGTCACTATCTGTGCTGTCGAGTGTATACGTCCAATTAAACTGTAGAAAGGTACACAGTCGTTGGTGTCGATGACTTCCAGCCATACATGAGTGTGAGAAAAGAACATTTGTCAACACCACGAACCCTTATTATCATTCGCACATTATACACTCAATCCATGTCTACACACCACTGCGTAGGTCAAGTTGACATTCCATACACTACAGTGGAGCAGACAACACCATAGAGATCTTATCAACTGATGATGATGATGTCTGTCTTCCAAGAAAAAGAGACGTTATCAACTGGTGGACCAGCTTTCTGGGTTTGACCTCGCAGAAGTTCAGAAGTCAACAGATTACCGATACCAGACCGTTTCCTGTGGCTGATACGACACACTTGCAGTATTGGTTTGCTCTTTGTCAACACTTCGTCACGTGACCTGTCAAGTGAATGCAGTATGTAGGTCAGCGTTGTTGACATTTTTACATTAGACATTACAGAGTTTCACAGAACAGTTGGATCAATTCTTGTCAATATTAACAGGAAGACAGTATTTGTGAACTAAGAAGTCCTATTTTCATCGATGGATCTTCTTGTTTTCCATATATGAACTTTAATATTTAAGGCCAGAATGTTTAATTGAATAAAGTGGCAGTTTGTTTATTTGCATAAAAATAACTTTGCCATTACTGTAAAACTGAGCCTATTTTGCAACACATACTATCATACACATAATTTATATATATTTATGTTTACATGTTATTTGTTTGTATAGTATGTTAGTTTCTATGTCAGCGGGTTGTGTTTAAGGTTGGGCGGAGTCCTCACAACAGAATATCCCACGTCATAGAGGGTCCGTTGTGGGCGTTTTCTATAGGTGCAATTTTCTTGATTGAAAATTTGCTGCGACAACTGTTGCTTTTGTGTTAGCTGTGAAGTCTGTAATTATTGTTATTTTTGTAATATTTCTTTGTTCTTTAGTTTTGTTTGGATTTGTTTGTAATTTGTTGGTCTAACCTTTTCTATCTTTCAGTTCTATTCACAATTTATATTCATATACTGTGACGTCATTTGTGTTATTCTTTGCAGATTCAGTGATTATTTTCATTGATTTCCCTATTTGATTTATTGTGATTTCTGCAAACGTTCTTGTATTGTCAGTCCTATTTGTACTTTATGTATTCTGTTGGTTGACATATGTTTTATATAGGTATATTTCATAATACACAATTGCCTGTGCATTGCACTTGGATTATGGTATAAACCAGTACCTGATTATTATTACTGTTATACAAGACCTTATTAAGGCTTGTGACCCACAGATATTGGGATAGTATACTGATTAATCAAGTCATTAAGAACTTGTGGTATTATTATTGGTTCAGGTGATTAGTATTATTGTTAGACATCATGTCTACATTAGAATACTTCATTACACAAGGGAAATCCCTTGATAAGACTGGTCAAGAATTAGAACAATGGGCTGTTGCTCAATATGACAAAGCATTAGCTGCAGAAGAGAAAAAAGCTGCTGCAGAAGAGAGAAAAGCCATGGCTGAAGAGAAAAGATTAGAAAGAGAAGCTGAGGCTGCTGCTGAACAAAAGAAATTGCAGATGCAGGTAGAGCAAAGGAGATTTGAAGCTGAACAAAAAAGATTAGACAGGGAAGCTGAACAAAAAAGATTAGACAGTGAAGCTGAACAAAAAAGATTAGACAGGGAAGCTGAACAAAAAAGATTAGACAGGGATGCTGAACAAAAAAGATTAGATGCTGAAGAGAAAAAAGCAATAAGAGAACATGAATTTGAGTTAGAGAAATTGAGATTGACAAGTATGAGTAATGTTAATCAGGCATCTAGTGGTAATGGTAAACCTTCTACTTACAAGGTTAAGGTTCCACCGTTCAATCAGTCCAGTGACGATATTACATTCTGGCTGGATAGATTTGAACGTTCTTGTCGTACACATAATGTGGATAAATCACAATACGCTAATCAATTAGCAGAAAACTTGAAAGGTGAATCTTTGACTAGATTATGCCTTGTAGGAGAAGCAGATAAAGATAATTATGATGTCATTAGGGCGGCTTTGATAAAAAAATACCAGCTAAGTGAAGAAGGCTATCGCCTTTTATTTAAGACGATGGTGCCTGAGACAGGTGTAGAATTCTCAGAATTCACTGCAAAGGCACGTCTCACAGTTGATCGTTGGATTGAGCTTTCCAAAACAGAAAAAAACGTATGAAGGACTTATGGATTTGTTGCTCAGAGATAAGATTATGTCATGTGTGAACAAACCATTCCTTGAATTTATACATGAGCGTAAACCCAAATCTCTAAAAGAAATGGAAGAATATTGTTCCCAATATGTCACTGCACACCCCGACGTGACTTTTGGCAATACTAAGATTAAGGAGAGTATGCCAGTTGCTTCAGCAACACCATACAATCCCAATTATTCACACAGATTTCAGGGACCTCAAAACAGATTTGATAAAAAAGGTAACCATAATAGTTATCAAAACCAAGGTAACCAATCATTTCAGGGTTCTTCTTCAAAGAACTGGAGACGAGCTGATAGCTCTCGACACAGGGGTGGTCATAATTATAGGAATTTCCGTAGAGGAAGTAATTATAGAAACTATCAGGGTTATCCGTCTTGGAGTCAACAAGATCATAATTACAGAGATACTCATTATAATGAATATGATAATGGTAACCAAGGGAACTATGACTCAAACCCAAATAGGGGTTACAATAGAGGTAACAATAACTACAGAGGTGATAATAACCGAGGTAGATCTCAAAACAAAAGACATAAACCACATTTTCAGGCAAACTCTGCACAACAAGAGTCCCATGAAGCCTATAAACAGAGTAAAGATAATAATGATGCTAGTAATATGGCATGTGCCGCTTTTGATTTTGGGAGAGCATCTCAGTGCCCCCAATGCAAAACGTTATTTGAGCCAACCACAGTGTCTACTTTAAGCTGTGGCCATCCTCTTCCTGCTCTTCCGGCATCAGTCGCGCATGATGGAAGAGGTTCTCTTGTCTTACATAAGGGTTTAGTGAATAACAATCCAGTCTCTGTGCTATTTGATTCTGGATGCACCACAATTGGTGTTAGGCAGTCACTCGTAGATCCTTCCCGTGCCACTGGACAAGTAGTCAAATGTGTAACATTTGGCGGCACATTAGAGAAATACTCTACTGCTATCATTAGGATTGCTACTCCTTTCTTTACAGGAGATGTACACGCATGTCTTCTTCCGAATCCGATCGCTGACCTCATCATCGGTCGCATTCACGGAGTCAGAGAATGCACTCCGCAACAAATTTCCGCGTGGGAAAGGCAAAACATGCAGATTGCTAACGCTGTAGTCACTAGAGCTCAGGCTCTTAATATGCCTCAAACTTCATCTACTAAAGATAATGAAGTGCATAACCAAGATAATCCCTTGGTAATTTCTCGTGACTCGTTTATAAAACAGCAAGAAGATGATCCCACTCTGAAGAAATTCTTCATTCTTGCAACTAAAGGTGATCCGAATAAAGACACAAGTCGTAAATCGTGGATTACAAAGAAGAATGGCGTACTTGTACGTATGGTTCAAGACTCCATTACGTCAAGTCATTCTCAAATCCTGGTTCCCAAGAATTTGAGAGTTAAAATTTTGCAGCACGCTCACGACTCTCAGTGTGCTGGACACATGGGTTTTTCCCGTACTAAGTCAAGAGTCCTTGCGGCTTTCTTTTGGCCATTGGTAAACAAGGACATACGGATTTATTGTCGATCTTGTAAAGTATGTCAGGAAGTTAAATCCAAAGGTCCACGGCATGCTGCACCCATTCAGGCGGCGGACATTCCTATTCGGCCGTTCCAAAAAATGGCCATAGACATAATTGGTCCATTTAAGATCAAGTCTGCCAGAGGACATCAGTTTATCTTGACGTGTGTTGATATGTGCACACGTTGGCCAGAGGCTATTCCTCTGAAGAGCATTACTACTGCTGATATTGCAGATGCTCTTTGGCTTATATTTTCTCGTCTGGGGTTCCCCGGAGAGATATTGTCAGACCATGGCACCCAACTAATATCAGATACCATGTCTCAAGTAATGTCTACTCTGCAGATAGATAGATCTTTAAGTAGTATCTACCATCCAATGTCTAATGGTATGGTCGAACGCCTTAATAGAACACTTAAAAACTTACTGGGGAAGATAACTGAGGATCATCCTCAAGACTGGGACAGAGTTTTACCTGCGGCCCTCTTCGCTTACAGAGAGGTACCCAATGAACATACGGGATTTTCTCCCTTTGAACTCGTCTTTGGCGCGCGTCCGCGTGGCCCTATGTCGTTGCTTCACGATCTCATAACATCTGACAATATTGACGATGACACAAAGTCATCCTACGAATATGTCATCGCGTTGAGACAAAAAATTATCGAAGCATGCAAATTAGCAACTTCTTCTTCTGAATTTGCGAAACAGAAGGCAAGGCAATTTGCCAATAAGAAGAGATGCTTACGACAACTTTGTCCTGGTGACAAAGCATTTGTATTACTACCTTGTAGGGAAAACAGATTACTTATTTCTTGGAAAGGTCCGTACGATATAATATCGAAAATTTCCGATGTCGACTATATTGTCGATATTGATGGGAAGCATAAAACCTTCCACATCAATATGCTTACTGAATTCCATGAACGTCCGGATTATTTGCAACCCATTTTCCAAGCAACGGACAATTCTCCAGTACAACATGGTCATTACTCATCACTGTCCGTGATACAGGATGAGGAAACAAGTTTTTCAGATGTAAATCTTCCTCTTCCAATGATCCCACTTCATTCTAGTGAATCATGGAAGAACGTTACTGTCTCTCCTGATTTGTCTCTAGGAGAACAGCGACAAGTTTCAACTATGTTGCAAACATTTCAGGATGTACTCACTGACATCCCTGGACAAACGCATGTCATTGAACATGACATTGTTCTAACTGACCATACTCCTATTAGGGTTAGACCTTATCCTATACCTATACATTTTCAAGCACAGGTCGAGAAAGAGTTGGATGAGATGATAGATTTGAAAATAATCGAACCATCCACCTCTGCATATTCTTCGCCGATGGTTATTGTGCGTAAAAAAAGACAATAACATACGTCTTTGCGTTGACTATCGAAAATTGAATCAAGTAACGAAGTTCGATGCCGAACCTATGCCTTTACTGGAAGAGCTACTTACTCGACTCTCCAAATCTCATTTTTTCACTAAACTTGATTTGTCTAAAGGATATTGGCAAGTTCCTTTATCTGAACGCGCCAAACCTCTCACGGCTTTTTTTCAACACCTAGAGGTTTGTTCCAATGGAATTTTATGCCTTTCGGTCTTATGAACGCACCAGCTACATTCGTACGCATGATGCGCCGAATCCTATCTTATCGGTCAGATGTCATTGCATATCTAGACGACATCTGTCTTTTCAGCGATACTTGGGAAGATCACTATTCAGGGTTAGATGAATTGCTGTCTACCTTGCGCGAGCACAACCTAACAGCAAAACCCTCTAAAGCCTATATTGGTTTTAGCGAAATTTCTTTCCTAGGCCACCGAGTTGGTCATGGTTTCCTAAAGACAGAGGACCATAATACTAGTAAGATACTTAACATCTCGATCCCTAAGACTAAAAAACAGGTGAGAAGTCTGTTAGGTCTTATTCAATTTTATGGCAGATTCATTCAGAATCTATCCTCTATCATGGCACCTCTTTCAACACTTCTAAAGAAAGGTTCGCCTAATGTGGTCCACTGGTCTCAGGAATGCCAATGCTCTCTGGATAAGATTAAAACATTGTTTTCAACACCACCTATTTTAGTGCTACCTACTAAAGATAAGACATTCGTTCTTCGTAGTGACGCTTCATCCACTGGGATTGGAGCGGCACTAATGCAAGAGTACTCTGGAACTCTGCATCCTGTAATGTATATTTCCAGAAAACTTAATGCGGCAAAAAGGAATTATTCGGTTTTAGACCGTGAGCTATTAGCTATGGTTTGGTCGATCCTCAAACTACAGAGATTCCTTCTAGGCGCACATTTCATAGTAGAAACCGACCAAAAAGCTCTTACTGCTATACAGAGGAAGAATTTGAAGAGCTCGAGGTCTACTCGATATGCAATTGCTCTTCAACCTTTTCATTTCTCTGTGCGAGCTATTCGTGGATCAGATAATGTGATGGCAGACATTCTGTCAAGATGCCCACATGATTCCACATAACTATTAGGGCTTAGACTTCTTGATATGTCTAGTTCTATAGTAGTTCCTTTTCTATATCATGATAGATACACATTCGTAATTTAATAATATAATGATTGTATCACTACATAGCGGTTCATTGATGTTTATTCACCGCTGTGCTTTGATGATTTTTTTCTTCATAAATCATAAATTTAAGATATCTAATACGAAATGATGATATGAATTTTTTAGGCATTGTGTAATTGCCAGAATTGTATTATACTTTGATGACACCTTCCTGGAAAAATATACTTGTAGAGAAATAATTTCTCTCAGTTTATGAGACACATTCTCACCAGTCGCTCCATAAGTCGACTTAGCCTCATATTAGGCGTTATAGGTATTCCTGATATTTTCATCTGCGCATTATTCATGCGTTGTGAGCCTATTGTACGTTGCTCCTAGATGTATTTCAAAAAAAAAAAAATGTTCCATTTTTTTTTTTTTTTCCCGGGAGGTGTGGTAAGACTGTTACGTGCAGTCTTTGATATCTTACAATATTATACATTGGTATACTTGTTATGTTCGCAAATATTTTGTAACCAAAATAGTGCTTAAGGAAAAGTCATTATTGAGTTACTTCCCTTGAAAGTTGTGCCGTCTCTTCGATCGAACTCCGCGGATGAATCCATTTTACTGCGATTTATTCGTTGTTTGGGTAGTAATAGATTGTTCTTGCTTCAGAATATCTATGGCCTGAATTTATGTGTATTGTTTTTCTGAGTAGGACGAGTCTGTCTTATATCTGTATATCTTTACATATCTAAGTCGAACTATATGTTCTGTTGTCTCTAGAGAGGTCAAAGGCTATTCGGCGGATGTGTCGCTAGAGTGTGGTGTGATTTGGCTTCGTCCTGATGGGACTGTGTTTTTTTCTATGTCGGCTTGTCGCCGGGAAAAAGTGATCTCAGTATTTGTGGGGAAAGTGATAGTCGTCTAGACCTATCGTGTATGCTTTACCCCAGTGTTTATTCGTATTGCCAAGGAATGGCAGAATCATATTTCTGATACCAAGGTAATCAAAGATACTCTTATGAACTCTCGTACGAAGCCACCATTTTCGATAGGTACGATTTGAATGTCTAAGAGAATATATTTGACTCGATGAAAAACGACTTCGATTCCTAGCAGCACTATATCCTGTAGAATGCAGTCAATTGTTCATGATCAAATCTACAGAGCAATGAAATGTTTTATGAATGACTAACTTTAGGACAGATTCATTATCTGTATCCAAACGTGAGTGACAGCTCACGAGTGAAGCCATCTTGGAACCAAACATGTAGTGACTTTCAAGAAGAGAAAAGGGATGCCCGTATTATCGCTTGATTAGTCCAGAGATCACTGCTACACATGAGAACCCTTTATTAGCGGTTCAATATTATTATATGGAAAAATATGTGCTGAACATGATGTTAAAGAATCGTCGCTAGACGAGATTAGGTCTAGAAGCCATCTGAAATATTATTTATAAGCTGACGTGCTCAGTCAGTGAAGTCAGATGATATATATGTATGGGCGATACTGAGTGCTTGGCTACTGACAGTCCATTATACAATTATTCTACATGAGTGCCCATGTAACATTGCAAGACCATTTATCACTGTACCATGATGTATTATGCCAACCTGTGATTTGTCACTATCTGTGCTGTCGAGTGTATACGTCCAATTAAACTGTAGAAAGGTACACAGTCGTTGGTGTCGATGACTTCCAGCCATACATGAGTGTGAGAAAAGAACATTTGTCAACACCACGAACCCTTATTATCATTCGCACATTATACACTCAATCCATGTCTACACACCACTGCGTAGGTCAAGTTGACATTCCATACACTACAGTGGAGCAGACAACACCATAGAGATCTTATCAACTGATGATGATGATGTTTTTTTTTTTTTTTTTTTTTTTTTTTTTTTTTGTTTTTTTTTTTTTTGTTTTTTTTTTTTTTTTTTTTGTTTTTTTTTTTTTTTTTTTTTTTTTTTTTTTTTTTTTTTTATTTTTTTATTTTTTTTTTTTTTTTTTTTTTTTTTTTTTTCTCTGATGACGTCTTTCTCCTTTTGTGCTGGCCCCAAGTGTGACGCTACAGTATCTATCTCCGTTTGTATTTCGACACTAATCATCTTCATATACATTCCCTCTGGTTTTTCTATCTGTCTAGGTTGCATGTTATTACCAGGAGTTATCTGTGTCCTATCCATATTCACCAAATTTACTTCTTGGTATCTGTTATCTGTCTTTCCTGATCTTATTGGTCCTTTGTGTGCCCTCCAGCCATCTTATGTTGTTATGAAAAAGCTTTGTCCGTTCTCTAATGCCACGTAGTTTATTTCCCATATCTTTCTGTTTCTGATCTAGGCAAAGAAATTCCTTACTGCCATTCTAGTCCTTCTCTTAGTCAGGCTATTCCAATATCCTGATCCTTGTTGTCTGTTGAAACTTGGGAGTATCTTTTCATTGGTTTGTTGTCTCTTGGTTTCCGCCACTCTTTCGTGCATTTTGTCTTGTTGTATTGTCCTTTGTTGTACTCTTTCCCTTTGTTGCACAAATCTGTGGTTTTATGTACCGTTCAGTGTTCCTATATATGTATTCTGTTTCCTTATCCTTGATTTTCTAGTAGGTACCTGCATAATATTCTGTGACCTATTTGTCACCCTATTCCTGTCAGTCTCGATCATGTGAGTAGGTCTGCCTTTTCCTTTGTAAGCCCTCCTGTGACCATAGTTCTGTGCATTGACTAGAGTAGTAGACTAAAGGGTGGTGTATTCATCTAGCGTTATGTGTATATGCTCGAGTGTTACCACAGAAGGCACGACCTCTGTTATCCCTAAATCTAGAACTTGTCTGGTGAGAATAAGGGTACTGACCCATTGAACTTGGCCTCTCGTACCTTTCCTGTTGCTCACAAAATCCTGCTATGTGTCCAATCTTCTGGCACCTGAAACATCTAACGTTAGGTGTGACCTGTAATGTTCCTCTTTGTTGTCCTCTCCTATATCTACCCTGCTGCTGTCTCCGTCTGTCTACCTGGTCCACTTCCATCGGTTCTTCCGCTTCTTCCACATGTTTCCGCCTGTCCCAATCGGATGTCTAAGCGTTTACTAACATTTTCTTCTGTCACGGCAGCTGAAATTGCTTCTTTCAGCGTCCTGTAATCCTTCCTTAACAACAGTAACTTTAATGTATTATCATTCAACCCATCAATAAATATACCTACCAGCTGATTGTCTATTTCTTGGAGGTTGACTTCCTGGCCCATAAATGTTTCTTTTGCAAGATTCAGCAGTCTATCACTGAACATCTGCGTAGTCTCATTCTTGTTTTGCTTCAGCTTCCTTAACTCATGCCAAGCAATTTGTGGGTCGGACCTCTTGCATGTTATACTGTGTCTGTTCGGTCTGTGCCATCATAAAATCTGAAAAATAGTTACTTATTTCTAACGTTAACTTAAACTAACTTGCACCTGAAAATGAACGGACATTTTTCTATTAGTCTTGGGTTTCCTGGAAAAAAAATAATGTTACGGTTACAAAAAAAATTTATGCATACACTGTTACAATTCAATATTACTGACACTACAATACTAATAATAACGATAAGAATAGTAATTAAACAATAATAATAATATTAATAACAATAATATTACTATAATGTCTAATTAAACTAATTAATTCAGCCGTCTGCGCTGGAGTACTCGTTTTGTTGCGATGTTGCGCGCGTGACCGACTTTTCTTTTTTTTTAAATGCTACTGTTATATTTTTATACAATCTGAACTACACACCGTATTCTTTGCTACACGCGAGCCTCTGTCCGTGAATTGGTCACTGTAATGCACTCTATGACCTGTCTTACCCTACTTGTTGAAAGAAGTATGAGGGCCTTTGCGTTTGTTGTGATGAGTAGTTCCCGTGCCGGAGGCTTGAAGGAAAAACAAAATTAGATTTTGTTTCCGAGTTGGCGTTACCAGACAGCGAATATCAACCTTTCCTTGTTGTGGTGACTTATTCTCGTTCAGGTCGGTCTGAAGAAAGAAATTCTGACTTGGTTTTCTGATTGGCGTTTTTGACTGGCTGGTTCTGATACTGTTCACTTTTTCTTTCTGTTTACAACTTTTACTGTTGTCACTCTACTTCTTCATATTGACCTCTACAATCGTTGTCCATCATAGAATATACAATGTGTAAGTTCATCCTCAATATTTATTCCTTCCCTCACTCTCTCTCTCTCTCTCTCTCTCTCTCTCTCTCTCGTTCAGTATCAAATCTACACCTTTTGACATTTAACCATAGATGATCACTCAGGTGCTATAGTCTCTACTTCTATTCTTTCTTCTTTACAATTTCTTAGTCTATTGTTATTTATCATCTCAGTGTTCAGGTTACTGAGAGAACCGGAACTTTCCGGGGTTGTTCTTTTCCCTTTCATCACTGAAGAGAAGGACTACTGTATATATGTATTATTTTTCACTCTACATACCTTCCCCTTTTCTGAATAGAAATCTAACTCACACCGTTCTTCCTTCTAGACAAAGAATTCAACTATCCAATATGTTGGGTTCATCATCACACAAATTCGACTCCTTGTCCGCAAACTGTTCATCATACAGTGTACTTGAGTACTGCCTTCAACATGGCTACTAGCTGTGATGAGTTGGGAATTAATTATAATATAAGTACTTAATGTACTGACTGAGATCAGCTGTGAAGGTATCTGAAGCTAATAGATTTTGTGTGTAATTCAGATGACCTTACTTGCTGCCACATTTATATCTCAATCAGACTTATTCTTGAACAATATGAATGTTTGCTTCGTTAAGTGTCTAGGGTAATGCAAAAGTGAATGTGTGTGATATAATCTCAATACTAAACATATACAACCAAATATTAACTTCTAAGATAAAATCAACTAACTCCAGCTGTTAAGTTTTATAATGAAAAATTTTCTGTTAAACTTTATTGGTCCTGAGCCTAAATATTCTTTTGGCCAGGACTTTAATCATTGATACTCAGTTTGATGGAATCATATATATATTTACATATGTGTATTCACTTATGTACAAGCAATAGACCATGTGTCCATAATGCATGAAATTAATGTTCAAATGGATGTTATTTATTCTATCTAATTTCTTGTTCCTTGAAGCTGGTTGGGGATTGTCATCATCCCACAGTTCTCTTTATTACTTTTATGATCTATGTTGTTCTGGTTTTAGTGTGGAGGAAAAGTTTATTCACTTGAGGAGATTGTCCTACACAATATATGCAGTACTAATAATAAGTTGTTCCAGGCCAGATATATCACTTATCTGTGCCTGGAATGAAGAATAATTTCAGTCTATGTGGCCACACGCTTCAGTTCCTCTGGTCTGCAGTCTCTTTATTATCAGCTGGTGTCAGAGACGACTTGATCTAGTGCTGAATATTTCTGACAGCATCCGCCAAGTACCAGCAGGAAACCCCTGTCAAAGCAAGTATGATCCTGTCTTAATATCAAACTAATTCCTCCAATTTTACCTGTAAACATGCATGTAATAAAAGAACATGGTCAGCTCCTTATGTCAACCAAGCTTCTTCACTTTCATGTGATGGAACCAATATTACTAGTTTTCTTTTAGTCTCCCTAATGGATGTTACGCCTCTGTCATTCTAGCCATGCTTCACCATGCAATAAGATAGGTGTAATGTCTCTGCATGATCATCATATATACATTCTGGTGTTTCTCACTCTCTTAAATGGTCCATAATACAACAACATCTAGGCCATGCCCAAGCCTGCCATGGAACCATTTAATTACAACCTGTTGTCATGGCCTTTTCTTATACACAACCATTTTTCAAATTAAAAAAGTCAATAAATCAATCTTACCACAATATAAAGGAAATAACACAGGGTACGATGAATAAGGCACTAGAGAATGGCACAATCTAGATCTGCCCACTGTTCAGACTGCTTTCTGTAGTAAAGCTTTATAATACACAGCCCAAGTCTGGCATCGCTCCTGCGTTTATGAAATTATTGTACAAATGGCCACGAGTAGCGTACTTTTCCTTTCACTTCAAATACTTCGACCAATCGCTCAAAGCCTATTAGATTTTGAATGAATTTTTAAAAAAAATTTTCTCATTTACTACGAGTTACTATCATAACTAGATTCGTATATGTAGTTTAGCCAATCACACCTCAGCTTGCTTTAAATTCTAGCCAATCTCTCACTCCGTACTATTTCAGCTTCCGTTCCTCTACGTGTTTTCAAAAAAAAAAAATCATGCCATTTTATCTAGCAGACATGACCAGACCAGGCCAGTTTCCATATGTTTTATACCAATATTTAATTTCCTAATGGACTATTTAGCTATTTTATTACATATTCCTAGTCCACTAGTCTTTAACTTCACGAATATATATTTTGCACTGGGCCAGGTGGCGTATTTAAGAATACGATCTTTTTTCGATGTTTACTGTTTATTTTAAACTACCACCTGTTACATTCTTTACGAGTGTACTGTCAGGGAAGAGTCAGGAGCCCTACGTAAATATCAGGTTGCCCAATAAGAATTAAACAGGTTTTTTTAAAACCTTACATTGAAGCATTAGTTAATTCTTATCACTGTTATATGAAAAATCTGGCCACAGTGTTATAAAACGACGTAGGCGTTATATATATATATATATATATATATAATATATATATATATATATATATATATATATATATATATATATATATATATATATATATATAAAATATATATATATATATATATATATATATATATATATATATATATATACTGGGATGGCACTGGTCTTTTACCATTCTTCTTTCTTTCTTATTTTATTTATTTCTACTTTACAGTTATGCTCTAAATTAGATATGGGTATTAGAATTTTCACCACACTAGCGTATCTGAGCGATCTACACTACCTACCCACGCTTCTGGACTGCTCCTGAAAAGCGTGCCTAAACTGAATTTTCGTTCACCTATTTTCTCATGCCCATTCTTATTCGCTCATCCCGTTTTTGTACTCTATCTGCACCTTCCTATTTCTAATTCTCCTTATTCGTTCCCTTTGCCCGTCAGTCGTTCCCTTTATCTGTCACAGACGTGTCGTGGGAATGTTCACCATTAGTGCATCTTGTGCACTCTTTGCTACCTGTATATGGGAAAGAGGAATTACTTGCATTTCCATAACTTGGCTATGACTATTCCATGTTTTTTTTTTTTTTTTTTTTTTTTTTGCCAATTTAAATGTGCATATAACTGGAATTTATACACTATACAAACTAATATGACAATAATACTATCAATACTAACAATAATTATCAGTCCCGATCCTCTGGTGTGCTGAATCCGATATCTTGGGGAGTACACTGACAAGCTTTGGGATTTTATCTAGAATAAGTCTACATAGCCGGGACTCTGTGTTTCTCTAGATTACAGTCTTATTGTTTTTTTTTCTTCAGAGTTCCATACTCTCGTCCCTTAAGGAGTTAAATGAGTAGTGTGGGTGTCAAGGTGTCCAAAAAATCAGCTAACTTATACACTAGAGACTATAACAATAAAAAAAAATTTAAAAAGTGACTTAGTGGTAGGTACTATGTTGATAGAGTACATATAAGCACTGTGTTGGGGGAGTGCTGCGATTAGTACTTTGCTGGGGGAGTATTTTACGATGATTACACTGCCTGCATACATTTTGAGACTTCTTTTGCAAGCTCTAACAATGTAATTTCTCTACTGGAGAGACGAATGTCGTAAAGTGACGAAGTTGGTATTGATTGTGATGTTGTGTTTACAGTCGCTCTGTAGGAAAAAGAGGGCGATGGAATATTAGGCCGATGTTGTAAAACTGGGATCGGCTTGTGAACTGGGCGATGATTTCTTCTGAACTTGGCTCTTACATGCTCTTGTGGTAGACGTAATAACTTCGCTCGTGGCGATGAATCACCTGATGAGGGGTGGTAAGGGCGCTTGGCAGCTATACGTATCTCAGTGTTGGTAGCATCATCCATGCAAGCGATGTCGCTTTCTTCTCATTCTGTTATCTCAAGGTCTGACTCATAAGGTGCTAAAGGCGTATCAACAATGTTCTTTTCGCTGTGTGTCTCATCTGAAGGTTGCAATGCTTCAGTCTTTGTATGATCCTCGGTAGGGCTCTGACTGTGGTGGTTTTGTTTTTATTTTTTGTTTCTTGTAAAGGCCTCTCATCTTCGCTGTCCCAGCTGGAGTTTGAAGACTGGTGTGTGGGTTGTTTCTGACTTCGAACTAGCGGTTGTAATCCTCCACTGCCATAGTATGTTTGACTCGTTATGGAAGGGTGGGGGTCGTTCTCATGCACTGATACTGGTGTGCTGCTGTTAGGGTGTGGGATTCGAGAAAGGAGGTCTGCACAAGTGTTTTGAGTACCCGGAATGTATTCAATTTTTGTATCATGGGACTGCAAGTTCGTAGACCAGGTCTGCAATTTCTTGGGCTGCTCATGTATATTAGTGAGCCAATTTACCAAGGGTTGATGGTCCATTCTAATTATGAGTTTGGTGCCTCTAATGTAAAAATCAAGTTTCTGTATCGCATTCAAGTATGGCAAAAGCTTCTTTCTTCGTAGTTGACCATCGTCTCTGTGTTTTGGAAAGGGCGTGTGACATAAATGCTCTGGGCATCTCGTTGGGAATCTCCGGTATGATCGGGATCATTGGACGAGATCTCGTCTTCTTAGTCAAAGGATTTCTGACATTCCTCCGTCCACTTGAATCGTGAATACTTCTTTGTAAGAGCTACCCATGTGCGTGCAAAATGTGGACTTTTCTTTGGCTGCTGGTGTCATTGGAATACACAAGCATCCTGAGCGTGCATCTAATGTAGTAAAATGAGTGGAATGTCCGAGTGTTGCCAAACTATCATCAATGCGGGGTAATGGTTATGGAATAGTCTTGGTAATCCTGTTCAATGCGCGGTAATCGCAGCAAAATCGACTTGTACCATCTTTTTCCGATACAACCACTATTGGCAATGACCATGCTAATCTGGATCTTTCTATAGTTTCTGCACTCAACATGTCGTTTATAGACTTCTCCACTATTTCACGGTTCTTCAAAGGGGTGTGGTAGGGTTTCAGACTAATGGGTTCCTCTGTAGTGGTCTAATGTCCATATGTACTGTACTGGTTCTGCATAACTCCATGTCCGTCAATGCCAACACATCTTGATTATTAGTGATGAACGCACTAAGTTTAGTTTTATGTTGATCTGCCACGTTCAGTGTCGCCAAAAATTGTGATAACCGGTCTGGTGGGTGATCCTGTATCTGGGACTCTTGGTTTGTTCATGGTGTTTTGACATATGTATTTTCTATATCCGTTCTGAGAATCTTACGTCTGCTTTCTCGTTCATTACTGCAGTATTCGAAAGGCTTTGGATATCTTGGTTCATATCTTCGATACAATGGTTTGTCTGAGTATCTCGTATTGGGTTTCCGCCATGGAGTATGCTCTGCATCTGTTCTGTTATTATAGTGTCCACTATACAGAGGAGGTGATCTATTGAACCAAGGGCCTGTTTTCTTTGCTGGGGTTTGCAATAAATTGTGGGTAACAAGACTGACATGATGCAATTTGTTTCTACTGTTGCCTGTTCCTCTGTATATCCTATCGTATGCTTTTCTCATTATTTGATCCACTTTATGTGCATAACGGAGGTATTTAGTTCTTTCTATATCTATATATGTGTCCTCAGGTTCATCCCTGCAGGCTTGATAATATCTCTCGCATTCTTGGACTTACGCGTTGTTATGACTGATGTATTCATCACCTGGGTATCTTCCTGGTAACGGTGTGTCTTGAAGATAGTCTCGACTTGTGGAGCGGCGTGGGGTGAGTGTGGGATCTGACATGGTGTGGAATGAAGGGTTGTATCTTCAGGTTCATCTTGGTTAGTGTGTCTTCTCTGTGTGTGTGTGGGAGTAACATAATTCTCGGGCACATAGTCAGTGCTATCCATATTCGACATGTGGTATGCTCGCCGACATGTATTTTTCATGTTGCTTTCCTGGCTGTAGATTTTTCTTCTGTCTGTTGTTCTATTCGATTTTACAAACGTTCTTATTTCTGGAGTCTGGCGCCTAATCTTGTTAGTAAATTGGTTGCCATATGTACTTTGCCGTTGAAATCGTTTGTTAGAGTCGGAGGGGTCACATGGAGTATGATTTTGGGGTGTACATGGGGCGATGGAATGATGGTGTCGATTCTAACCGATGTCAAGCATTCTATTGTTCATAGCACAAGTCAAGGACGATCTTCGTACTTTATCAATTACCGCACCTCTGTGTATCGTCGTAGCTTGTTCCGATGTGTTTACAATCATGAATGTAAAGTCACGGGAGGGTGAAACTTCGGCAATGCCTTCAGTAACAAACATGAGGGATTCATCATTAATGTCTTCATTTTCCAAGGGTTCAATCTGGATTGTTTGTCCTGGTCCGATATAATTGGAATTTTAATTCGACCTTTTGCTATTACGAGCGTGTTAGGTAGTACTGTAACTGGTGTTGTTAAACGTACTAGGGAAGCAATATGTATATTATCCTTTAACTGTATATATTCACCATTTACATTGATCTTATGCAGGTCAAAATATATTCTTGCATTGTGGCGGGTAAGGAAGTCTCTACCAAGTATGAAATTTCTGGACATCCCACGTGTGATTATGAAGGGATGTGTAAGCTTTTGCTGTCCTATCTGGAAAATAATGTATGCTGTACCACAGGACTTCATGGATTCTCCTGTTACTGAGGCAATATACGTCTTTGGTGGTCGGAACATTACAAGATGTTTAATTTGTTTATATAATTGTTCCAAAATCAGGGTAACTGAAGCGCCAGTGTCAACAAGTGCGCGATAAATCTTCTTGTCAATGTTGATGAGACAGGAACTGAGGTCTGGGGTAATTTTTATGGAATGTACTTCTTGCTCAGGTGTTCTTTGAGGAGGAGATATTGGGTGCGGAGCAACGTTGTTTTTCTTTCTATGTACGGACCTATGGTGAAGGAAGTTGTTGTTTCCATCAATTTTATAGTCATCACTAACGGTCCTACTTAATGGTTGACTGTTCCGTTTCCCTGGTTGTGCGTTCGTGGTTGTCCTCTTGTAAAACTGGAAGATGTATATGCTCCGTGGAAATTCTGGTAACAATAATTACCATTGCTATAACTATGATGTCGTGGGTTGTTATAACATTGCTGGTGTAGGCGAGGATGTTGTCGTCGGCACTCCCGGTCTGGGTGTCCTCGAATTCCACAATTAAAACACGTAGGGGTATTGACTTGATGTACGTTTTGCTGTCTATGAGGGTGTCGAGCATAATTTGTGCTTAACTGCTCCTGATTACACGTATGGCTTGGGCGATGCCAATGCGAGCGAGAATGACCAATTTCTATCGGTTCATGATCTGGGTGAGATTCAAATATAGGCTCCTGTCCGACACATTGGTTAAATCTTGTTAGAACATTCTCTTCTATAATTGCCATTTGGATCGCTTCATTTATCGTTTTCGGATCTTTACGAATCATGTGCAGTTTGATGTAATTTCCTGACAATCCATCAATAAATATGCATACAAGATGATTGCCCAGGTCCTGTGATGCTGTCAACCCATCAAGAGAAGCTGTTAGATTTAGTAACCTTTCCCATAAGACTGAATGGGTTCTTTATGTTCTTGTCTAATCCAACGAAGGAGTGACCACGCGTATTCTATATTGGTGATATCACTTTAACGTTGTACCAACTCTTTCTTAAGCGAATCATAGGTTTAATTGGGGTATGCATTGTCACGTCTTCTTAAGAAATCAGTGACCAAGGAGTCTAATGGCAAATATAAAATTTGCTTGCGGTCTGAATCTGTGCATGTGTTTACCATAGTGGCAAACATATCGACATCTTTTAACCATCTACGAAACGCTTTAGAATCCCCTGTAAAAGGCGTGATAACCGACCTGATCAGGTTATATTTTGCATAATGGTCAACGTTATGCATTGCGTCAGTGATGCTTTTGAGAGCAGCCATTGTAGGTTCCAGTTCCGGAGGTAGTGGAACAAATGTGACTCATTGTTGTAGCTGTTGTTGTTGCTGTTGCCGTTGATACATTTGACCAGAATGTGATGTAGCCATGCTGTCACTAAGAAGGATTGGTAACGGCGCCAATTAGTAATATGATGCTCTATATCTTGTAAATTTGTATTCCTCTTTATCACATTGCCTCCTTTAGATATTCTTGGTATTCCAAATCCGACACTATTAAATTTTGATGTTTATGCTCTTCAGTAGTATGCAGTTTCTGTTAAACATTTATAGAATTTTCTTGCCGAACTGGTTAATCAGGTCTCTACAAACGTTCCTAGAACAGAAATCAGTCTTATGCATAATATGTACTTACTATCAGATATTTACGAGAGAGAGCATAATTGCGGTTCTCATATGGAAATAATCACTCACTGTTCCTTAGAAGTGATATATATCTCTTGATAGATCAACCTTTACTTAAATTCTTGGTAGATCTTCTTCTTCTTCTTCTTCCTCGTTCGTCCTTTTCAGGACGGTAGTTGCGTTGTGTCTGTTTACGCCGTAGCTGTGATATCTGCACCTTTCGGTCGACACATCCGACTTCAGCACGGCATTTTTTAAGGACCGGGTTTGCCTTCCCATTGCGATCCATGCTCGCTCAGCCAGCCTGCACTGCTGCAGACTGTTTCCAGGACCACCACGTGGAGGTGGAGCACGGTCTTGACCAGCTCTGGTTCGCTGGTCCTGACGCAGGCAGTCAAGCTATGAGTCGCTGACTGCGATCACTATTGCTGCGTCTTGAGGTCCCCTTGGTAGATCAACCTTTACTTAGAGTTGCTCCTCCATAACATTCAGTTTCCTTTAAATGTTTATAGCCTTCCGTTTCCTTTAAATACTCATAGAGTGTTCTTGACGAACTGGCTAATCATGCCACCACAAACGTTCATAGAGCAAGAATCAGTCTTATGCATAATATGTATCTACAATCAGATACTTACGAGAGAAAGAGAGTATAATCGCTGATTTCCTATAGAAATAAACACTAACTGTACACCACAAAATAATATCTATCTCTCGATAGATTAACACTTGCTTGAAGTAGCAGGACATGTGTATATACTCGTGAGAGCTAGTCTGTACAACCACAGACATACAACCTGTCCGCACAGCTGCTCAAATCTCCTAAGCACTAATGACCTCTGGTCATCTCAGCGTGGTGTGTTCCCTTGCCACTCTATGATTCGTTAACCCAATACTTTTGGATTAAATTCATTGGTCAAGGTTCGCTGTTCTCGAACATTCTATCGACGTCTCTAGATGATCACCCACTTTTAGTAAACGTGAGCTGTTATCTTGAACTGTTGTCAGTAGCAATTATTATTATTTTCATTCATTATGTTTTTCCTTTTGTGAGCTGTCCTTACTGTTTATCTCATTCTAACAATAGTGCAATCGTAGGTCTCTCGGTGACAATGTCAAGGACCTCTGCATGGCTCCTTTGCATGTTGTACATTGGCTTTGTTGGGCCTGCTGCACTGCTTTTTGTAACCTCTTATCATTCTCAGCTCCTCGTATCTCCTGAACTACCATGTCTTTGCGCACCCTGCATGATGCCTTGGACCACCAGCGGATGTCTCCATGACCAAATCCCCGTCTATTCCTTTGTATGTATCCGATTACCTCCCTCAGCTTGAGCGACTCTTGGGCAGTATCAACAGTTTCTTCCACTCTCCTCTTCCTTCCCGTTTGCAGTGTGGGCTGAATGGACTTAACCACGTCATCAGCTGACTCGCGTAGCATCTTTGCAAGCCTTGTCTTTCCAACTTTGTACTCTTCAACAACTGACTTGAAGGGAAGCAGAAGTTTTGACTTTTTGCAGTACAGTGCTACATCTGACAGACCTTGTGGTACCCCAAGCCTTTTCCTCATAAACCTGTTGACCTGCTGCTTTATAGCTTTCACGGTACTTGTGCTTATTTCATATATAAGCAGTTGCCATAGCAACTTCGGTATCAACATGAACTGGAGGCACTACAGTTTGAATTTACCTAGCAGTCTGCTTTGGTCTATGATCAGTAGCCCTCAGCCTGTCATTTCTTTTGTTTGTTGCACTGCCTTCGAGTCTTTTAATGAGGCATCGTACACCCTGCCAAGAGTTTTAACAGGTTCCTCAATGACAGTAGGAATTCTTTGGTTGGATATGAAGTTCATTCTACACCAGCAGACTAGTTCATCCAGGCGTGATAACATCCTCCGTGCCTGATGTTCATCTGATGCCAGAATTGTTGTGTCATCCATGAATGCTTTGAGCGGTGGCATGTGACACATTCCACCGAGCTTTGGACCTATAGCCATTCCTTCAGTCGCATTGAGGATTACCTGCATAGCCATCACGAATAGTATCTGAGAGATGGCACATCCCATCGCAATTCCAACTTCAACTATATTGTAAAGATCTGTCTCTGAAATGAGTAGTTTCTCTAGTCCAGCCTATCTATACGAGTATACTTTAATATAAGACAACTTTTCTCTCCCGATATGAAATATAAGTTGCACTAAACACACCCAAACACACACAATTATAAGACAACAATACACACAAATGTGAAAATACTATGGTTAAGTGGGTATGGGTCTGACCAACACACACAATTAAGTTCTTTTTGTTGTTTATTATCATTAAACTTTTTACATCAAACATATAGAGAAATCAATAAAGCATGTTTACAGGCATATGAAAATAACCGAATAATTGCCCTCCCCATTGTTGAGAAAGATTTCATGAGAAGTTAATAACCCAAATGTCAAAGATAAGCACAAGGTTTTACAGAATAGAATTTGAAGAACAAATTCCCCACTAAATTACTACTCAGTAAATACTCAGTTTAGCGAAGTAAAAAAAGAAGTTAGTACAATGATTGTAACAAAAGGAAATATCCACCTTCTCTATCTCTCACTCTGTCCTCTGTTGCCACAAACACTCTCGCTTACCTAGTCGTAGTGTTAGTATCCCGTGAAAAAAATATATTATTTTGAACATATACTGTCAGGTGGGTTGCCAAATTAGCCCCAGTCCAGCCTATTTATCGAATAATACTTACAAGGTGGACGCCAAATTTAGAAGTGAATTTTTCTCTGGATAAAACGATTGTCACCACAAATAGTTACTGAAGCAAGACGTGCTCTGGGCGTTCACAGTTTGAAAAAGAGAAAAGTAGCTCCCGTATTGCGGAGCATCTGGTTGCTAAGAGAAATGTTACAGTATGTAAAAAAATGATGATGGTAAATCCTATTGACTGACTCTATGGAAAGTGTCGATTTTGAAACAGCACAACTGTCTGAATAAATCCACTGCTGTGTCTGTCAAAACTTAGATGTTGACATTATTTTATATATCTCACTCACGTGGGCTGATAAATTGTAAAAACTATTTCTGGGAATCGATAGTCCAGTTAACTTAATAATTAAAAATTGTTTGTGTGTCTTTTAGCCAATCCTGTTCACAACACGGACTTATGGACTCGAAAGTCACGAAGAAGACAGCATAAATCTCATCAGTACTGGAGACTATAATCAAGAAACAAACCGCTGGCCGCTGGTTTTGATTAGGTGGTAAATTGTGAAGAAAAGCACATTTCTAAAAAAAAACTGCTACTATCCTATCCACATGCGCACTTTAACAAAATTGCCTGTCACTACTAGCTATTTGTCGGCGTCTGTTGTTTTGTCACATGACATTAACACTAGTCACTTATGTAATTCTACACAATGAAATATAATGCACATTCTATTCTGTCACTTATCCGTCACGAGTAATAATCTCAGTCATCTAACCCGTAACTTCTTGTATAAGAAAGTGAAGTATTAGAAATTACATTACACTGAACGACTGGCAAGAAAATATCTACGCGTTATGTTATTTTACTAGTTTAAACGCTAGGGAATTACTGTGAATTAAATGGGTAAACTTAACACATTTTAACACTTAAGCACAATTTCTATTACTACAAATCAGAAATTGAAAATCCCCACGAGACAATTTAACATATTTAGCAAAGAAATGGTTCTAGTCTGGCGCGTTTAGATAATCCAAGAAATTCCGAGCGACTCTAATAACTGAATTTGAGAGAGCGCGGTATATATACAGATATAGTGTTATTATCACTAGAAGATGTTATAATTCGCACCTCTGAATAGAAGGGAATTCAGGAAACTGCGTTTCAATGATCAAAGGTTTTGTCGTTCGCTTTACTCAGCGGTGTTGACCGACAACAGAAGACTAGCCGTGCACGGGCCTCTCTTAGATTACGTCCCCTTTGGCAGATGAAACATTTTCTCCCCTGTATCTTCTTCAAACAGTCCGTTATTTCTCCGCGCAACTGTCTAATGACCGATAATTGGCAAATCAGCTCGCGTGAGAAACTCAGGTAAGCAAACGTGATTCACTGTCTGTTATGCTGACAGGTCACGGAAATTGGTAGATGTCTGTTTGTTTACATCTCAACCAAAAAAAAAGCATGGATTAGATATGAGTATTGCAGTCAGAAAATTACGTGGTTTGGCTTAGCAAATGGTAGACACTAAATGGGAAAGCAAAGGCTGTCAGATTACTGTATCTATATTTACATTCTACGTCATATATACAGACGACTGCTTGAATAGTCACTCCTAATTTTTAAATTTGTATGTCTTCATTTATTCACGAAACAAAATGTCAATACACGGAACCACATGATGACCTTTGACTTGTAAGTTTATTTTTAATTTATGTATTTCTGTAACAAAATTAAATGACAACAGGCAGTACTCCCCAAGAAACACATACCATCAACAAGCACGTGCTATGTCTTCCTGTCACGTGCCATCAGCTCAATGTGTGCCCATGTCTTCCTGATTATTGTTATGTCTGTCTCCACTTGTCTTCTCTATCTTTATTTTTAACCTACTATTGCCTTTCTTACTTTGGGGGTTCATGAACAAGGACGACCTTATAATGCTATTAATGAACACAATGCTAGTAGTGATCTTTTAATAGCACCTCGAGCTTTCTATTCACCTCAAGCAACAATTGTTCACGATAGTCTGTAACTTCTTTGGTGCTGCTTTTTGTTATTATTCTCCACGTTTCAGAGTCATGCGATAGAGCTGACGTGTCATTTGAGTTGAACATTTTTACTTTTGTAGAATTCTTTATATTTCCACTCACATATACACACACACATATACGGGAGAGAACGAACTATCTTATGCAGGCGTAACGTGAAAAAGTGTCATCACAGTAGAGCTACCCAGAAATACGCGAATTAATGCGGCTAAGACAGAAGCATAAATAATGGAAGTGGGAATTGGCTCCCCTTGAACAATTCGAGAAAAGTTCGCATTATCGTCAAAATGACCCGAAAAAAACCGCACGCCAAGAAGAGAAAGATCTACACCAGCCCACCAGCGCTGAACCAAAGTAAAAACAGCCAGCCGGGAAAAACAGCCAACCTACCTGCAAGCGCGATGACTGAGAGTCTGAGTGGCCCGACTCCTTGCGAGGCAGAGGAGAGAGCAGATGCAAACGTCCCTGGCCTAGATGAAGTAAACAGGCACAACGCATCCACCGTCCCTTTCAAGGCGAGCGAGGAAGAAGATGATGAAGAAGACCCAGAACATGAAGAAATATTGAGAGCGATACAACAGTTGGAGCCGATGATGGAAAGAATACAGAAAAGGGCAGAAGCAAACGTCTATGGCCAAGATTATAAAGACCCAGAATATAAAGACATGTTGAGAGCGCATCAACAGATAAAGCAGATGCATGAAAGAAGAGAGAAAAGAAGACAGGAGCTTGAAACCAGGGGGCCACCACCGCACATACCCGAATCGTCAGCAGAAACCCTATCTACCACAGAGATGCTGCACAAAACACCGTTGACACCACCACACGATGCCGAGATGACAGCCGACCCACCTGCAAGCACTATGAAAGAATTGATAGAGACAGCTCAGCAACACAGACAGGTACAAGAGGAAGATATCGCAGAGACCAATATAAAAGCACTTCGAAGAATTGACGACGGAGACGAGGTCCTTAGACTCGCTCTTCAAGCAGCGATAGTAGAAGTAGACCCAGGAGTGCTGAACATCGAAAACACTGAGAAGCAAGCTACCATTCCTGGTCCTACGGAAACAACAGCAGACAACTCAAGGGCCCAGAAGCAAGATATAACACCTTATAACAAAGAACGGGAGCAAGATTCGAGCCAAGACTGTGGAGGGAAACAAAGACCAAACACCGAAGGGACAAATAACGCAGAAACGATACAGGAGAGGATCGTAAAGATCACCCAAACGTCAGGAAGTGAGGCCTCACTCAGGGCCCTACCCGACAACAAAGTGATCAACATCCTCGAGGTGATAACTGGAAGAAGAGGTATCGCTAAAGTAGGGAGGCACGAAAAGGGAGTCGTGCTTTCGCTCAACAACACCACAACAACCACTTCACTGATGACCGAACTGGAATCTAGTCCAAAAGAAGTCCAGTTGCCCCACCAAATAAAAGTGGTGGTGGAGAAGTACATAACAACAAAGAAGTTGGTCATCAGAGGGGTGGATACCAGTTGTTCCGAAGCCGAGGTCCACAGACGCCTTCAGGATGAAAACACAAATCTAAAAATCACGCAGGTCGAAAGACTAAAAACCTGGGCAAAGAAAGATACCAATCTGATGATAGTTACGGTAGAAGGATCGACAAGACCCGAGAGACTGACGCTGGAAACAACAACCAAAAAGACAGAAGCCTATATCCCTCCGGTGATACAGTGCTCCAACTGCCAGCAGTTTTCGCACACAAAGAAAACGTGCAGGAGAGATGCAGTCTGTCGATATTGTGCAGGTGGCCACCTATACAGCGATTGTCCCAAGGCGAAGGAGGACAACAACTACAAAGCAATAAACTCAAACCGCACCTGTGCAAACTGCCTCGGAAACCATGGGGCTAGATACCGAGGCTGCCCGATGTTCCAGGAAACCAAGAGCATCCTGAAGGAAGCGGTTTCCAAAAACATCCCCTTCAAGGAGGCAAAACACAGAGTGGCTGCGGATGTTGCAGAAAAACAACGCACGATAGACAGACGACAGTTACACAAGCTGACCGCTGAAATCAGAGAAATGAAAATGAAGTTGCGAATCGAAAACAACAGCAAGCAGGCCGCCGAAGAACCAACCGACAGTGGAGAAGATGCGATAAACATTCAGAACATAAAACACGTGATGGAAGAAATGAAAAGCATCCAGCAGCAAGTAGAAACAGATGTCAAGAAGAGGAAAGAGCTGAACGAAGAAAACACAAAAATACTCAAAAGAATAGAAGCAGAAAGAATAGCCATTGAGGAAATATCATCAAACAGCACGCGAGAAACTAAAACGAACAACCAAGCAGTAAAAGAAATCATCCAAGAAACGCTAGAACAGCTACTACCAACGATAATTGAAAAAGCACTGTCACAGATACAGGAGAGCAAGAAGACAAAAGCAACAGAAACTAAGAGCGTAGAAACACACAAAACCAAACAAGACAGATAGTGAGGCAGGACATAAAAAACACCATGAGCGCGACACGGCACCACAAACGGACAAAGAGGAACCCAGACAGCCAGATAGTGGTCCTTTTCAGGACCAGTCACCTCCAGGACTACGAACGAGATACCAGTGAAGACGATAACACCCTATATACCCCAATTATAACCAACTTTCAGGTTGAACAGGGTATAACAGCAACATAGTTGACAAAAGAACGAACGAACGAACGCTCCCCTTGAAGGTCTATAAATTAATAATCCTGACTGAATAGCGAACATTATCACGACCTCCCAACAAAATTACGGAATTTACGATCGAGGAACGTTAGGCAAATCTCATGAAAGTCACACCAGTTCCAATGATGATTACTAAGACATACTCAGACTTTTAGTCTTTCAGATTTTAGTACATTATTATTTTCGCTTACATTTTCATTTTATTTTCATTTCATATTTAAATATGTACATAAGTTATACCCTTTACTAAGTGGTAGTGTGATTTTCTTACATGTACTGTCTCATAAATCCAAATATGTGTCATTTCCTCAATATGAGAAGATGGGGACTTAATAGTTATTATAACATTTAGTAAGAATAATAGGGAGAGATTTATCGCAAGGAAACAGAAACAATTCTCAAGTGTCCTTCTGAGATATTATCTCTTGGTGAGAATATTCGCCTTCCTAATTTATCCCTTACTTGTATGAGGAGTCTAAAATCTAACGAGCCACATAAGGTTCTTTATATCATTCTTACATTTCTTACTTGACATCTATCCTAACCAACTATACTGTCACAATTAATGTACAGTTCAGGATAACGGTGCAGCAACAACTAAAATCAGAACCGAGCAGTTAGACATTATGGAATCAAATCACCAAGATCTAACGCTCAGAAATGAGGGATCAAACGCAAGACAAAACAATATAATCTGTTAAACTCGTCATGACTAAGTCAGGAAGAGTTTATGTCATTGTGACATGCCAGCAGATATTTGCATGACTAAACACATGAACACAGAAGACGACAAGTTGCGTGTGTAATGTGTAAAGTGATTACACTGAACTGTGTAAAGTGATTACACTGAACTGTGTAAAGTGATTACACTGAACTGTGTAAAGTGATTACACTGAAGAACTGTGTAAAGTGATTACACTGAACTGTGTAAAGTGATTACACTGAACTGTGTAAAGTGATTACACTGAACTGTGTAAAGTGATTACACTGAACTGTGTAAAGTGATTACACTGAACTGTGTAAAGTGATTACACTGAACTGTGTAAAGAAATGTTCTCGAAAATTCTTGGAACCAGAAGTAGATCCGTTATGTGGCTGTTTTCCTCGGGTTTCCTCACAAAGAACCAACAGCTGAGGTGGCCCAAGGCTCTACTGAGACCAAGGAGTGGATGATGATATCATGGTGTATATATTTATTTTACTAACACTTTAGTCAGTTTTAATTGTATGTTTATGTATAATTCAATTGTGGCCTTCTGCTGTCCAAAAGCACTGTTAAGGGGATACAGAATTTGCATGAATTCTAGCTCGGTCTAGGGTTCATTGTTGTTAATAAAGATGTGATAATTCATGTATTTTGACTTGGTTCTCCTTACTTTTGATTTGGTTTACAATGTCAAATATTTTGGTAACCACTCTTCATGTCCGAACCTTTCTCCTTTCAAAATATTCAAATATTGAATAACATTGACAATTACTGGAACGAACTGGTATTAATTGGAGAAACATCTTGGCTTAGACGATATTGCGAAACTTTAATAAACAGTAGGTACATATTCTCAACGTCACAATTACAATAATGGCATGCATGTTCCATCTTCATTTCACAGTCTTGCTTTCTCTAAGTTCGACTTTCTTACATTATTATTCAACTTCTGAATATACCTCTATATAGTTTCATTCATTATTTCCATTATCATCGGGTTATTTGGCGTCCTGGCACAACAAATGTTCACATATATTAATCCATTATCATCGGGTATTTGGCCGCACAAACAAAGGTTCACATATATTAACCCATTATCATCGGGGAATGTGGCGTTCCGGCTCAACAAATGTTCACATATATTAATCCACTATCATCGGGGGATGTGGCGTCCCGGCACAACAAATGTTCACATATATTAATCCATTACCATCGGGTATTTGGCCGCACAAACAAATGTTCCCATATATTAATCTATTATCATCGGGGATGTGGCGTTCCGGCACAACAAATGTTCACATATATCAATCCATTATCATCGGATATTTGGCGTCCCGGCACAACAAATGTTCACATATATTAATCCATTATCATCGAGTAATAGGGCGCACAACAAATGTTCACATATATTAATCCATTATCATCGGGTATTTGGCCGCACAACAAATGTTCACATATATTAATCCATTATCATCGGGGGATGTGGCGTCCCGGCACAACAAAGTTTCATGTATATTTCTTGGAACACATTTCTCTTCTCATGGAAATTATCATCCTGCGTTATATTCATTTTTTAATCTTGGCACTTTATTCTGCCTATAATTTAAAGCATATATTGCTTATCATATTCTCCTGCATATATTCTTTAATAAATACTACAATGGCTGACATACACGCCACATGGAGAAACAAAGCTAGACGCTATGGCGTCACACATACAACTACTCTTTCTACGTCATTGCCTAGCTACTCATCGCATAGTAACTGCGTTCTTGTCCCTCTTGCATTCAGTTGCAGTACAACATGGTGTGACAAAAACCCGGTGTTAATAATAATTTGCCGCGATAAAAATCACACCAAGAAGTAACCTCAACAAGCACGTTCATCCACTTTAAAGGTCTAAAATTAATGCACAAGGAGGGTACAATTTCTGAGGAAGATGAAGTGGTGGATGAAAGCGGATACTCATATCAGGAGACCCAATGCTCGATAGAGTCATTTGTTTCCCTCTTAGTTCGTGGCTCAAGTTGCCAGCAGTCGATGCTAAACATCAACATCAGACGGGTCTTGAAGACGCTTTACAACCTTTGCAGTTACCCCAACCTTAATGCATGGGACGTGCTACAGGCACCAGATTTGACTATTGAAGAGAAAAAAAACAGCCCAAGACCTTTGTGGGAACCAATAGCGACTCCACCAGAAACACATAGAAACCGACAAGTAGCTAAAAGTAACCACTACACAGTGCAGCCAAAGGACATTTACAATTTTGTTTTCTAAAAAGCATCCACTGATAATTTAGATCGTCCAATGTGGAAAATATCAGTGTAGTGCATTTTTTTATAAACAACTTTTTTAATTTTGTTTTGCATTGTTGACCCATAAGTTATTATTAAGTTTGTTTTTCTGTAACTATAAATCTATATATGGATTAATCACTACTGAGTGAATTGTAAATTTGCACCCATATGACCACGACAACTTAAATGCATAGCTATTTAAGACAGACCCTGAACTAGCAGCAGAACTACTAGAACCATTATTTGCATAAGTATGGAGAACAGGACAACACCATACAGAGTGGAAACTAAGGAATAATTGTCAAATTGCCCACGAAGAGAGATCTTGCAGACTCCAATAATTTGAGAGGAATCACTCTTCTCTCAGTTCTCAGCAAAATATTAGGTAGGATAATTGTACAGAGAATTTCAAAAGCTGTAGACCACACATTGAGGAAAGAACAAGCAGGATTTAGAAAAAACAGAATATGTGCAGATTATATATTTACCCTCAGGAACATAATAAAGCAGTGCTCAGAATAGCAAAGACAGCTGTACATTAAATTCGTTGATTTTGTAAAAGCTTTTGACAGTATACGTAGGGACAGTTTATGGAAAATACTGAGGCCTTATGGAATTCCAAGCTGCGTAGTGTCAATCATAAAAACCCTCTATGCCTACTTTACAAGGTGTATCGTAGGGCAGAGCAACCTAACCTTTGAGGTGAAGACAGGAGTACGACAGGGATGCCCCTTATCAACCACTCTATTTTTAACAGTCATAGACTGGGTGATGCGCCAGACAACAAAGGGCAGTCCAAGAGGAATAAGATGGACTACGTTTTATACACTGGAAGATCTGGAATATGCAGATGGCATTGCACTACTAGCACAAATTCACCCTTCTCTGTCAACACATCCAGGAAAAAATGGGATTGACTTAATAAAGTATAGCCCGCAGAGTGGACCTGAACATTAAATATAAATAAGGCAGAGGTCATGACACTCAATGTGAGCAACGACCAAGCCCATAACATAAGTAATCCAACAACTGGAATCAGCAGACACCTCACCATACACTAGGATGCATAGTAACACCAATGGCGGAGCAAGCAAGCAAAGACATAAACGACAGAATGAACAAAGCAAGAACAAGCCTTTTTTATAATCCAAAAACATCTGGAAGTCCTCTCTCAGTTACAGCACAAGCACAAAATTAAGATTATATCAGAAAGCTGTGTACTTTCTGTGCTTCTCTATGGTGCGGAATGTTGGAGAGAAACAGAGAAGGAAATATGTCCGAAATTGTCCTCTTTCCACAACCATGCCTAAGAAAAAGGCTATCCGAAAAAATCTTTTGGGTGGTCAAATACCATCACCAACCAAGATAGCTTACTCGGAGCAAGCAAGAGGACATGCACACCATCATAGCTGGCAGACGCTGGAGCTGGGTTGGCCATGTCCTCAGAAGAGACCCCGATGCCATCACAAGAACAGCTATGCTTTGGACCCCTGAAGGAAAACGAAAGAGAGGCCGACACAAAAACAACTTGGCGGAATACTGTGGAGGCTGAGATGCAAAGAAATGAACCAGAGTTGGGGCACTTGTACGAAGGATGACCATCGAGCACGAAGCAAAGTGGAATCAATTTGTTGTTGGCCCTAACAAGACGCCACCTTTGGCGTGGATTACCATTCTGGCTGCTTTGACGGTCGGCGGCTAAGATCAGTCAAGAAGAAGAAGATCTCGTATGACTCCAACATTATTTTTAAACACATAACCACTTAGGTCTATTTCATTAATAGTTGCTGAATTACATTCAGCTACGGGCTAAGAAAACACGAGTCAAATATTTTATATCATCGGGGGGGGGGGGGGGGGGGGGGGGGGTTATCCGGGTCCCCCAGGGGAAGGTGGCTTCAGGAAGGGGGGGGGGGGGGGGGGGGGGGGGGGGGGGGGGGGGGGCGGGGGGGGGGGGGGATATAATCCAAGTTTTATGTCACCTTAGACGAATCTCAGGGTTGTGATGCGTGCTTATCAGGAACCAAGGTTATATGAATGGGAGAACACTCCACGGCTCCACCGGGAAGTAACCGCACACCCGACTGCTTTGTGGGTTTATAATAACAAATATTTTAGGCTCTCTATATTTCCCCTTCAAATCCTCTTTTTTCATCACTAAGGATACCAGCCCCCCTTAATAACCACACAAACACCGGCCTGACAAAAGTATCCTATGAACACCTCAGTTCAAAACAGGTAACAAAAAACTTCCCTTTATAAACATACACCACAACATAAGGCCTCAACAACGGCCATCAAACAGCATTAAATACCAATAATGAGAAAACCATTGTAAACCCCACCTTAGCAGCATAACTTTACTACACCATCCATACACGAAGGATCAACTATACCACACAATGGCTGATATAAATATAAGCTCACCCCAGCGGCATCACCTACTGGTCAATGAATCACATAACACCTCAAAAATCATCGACATCTTAATCATTACTATTCGGCCTGTAGACAATACAATCTAAGGACCCTTTACTGCTCTTGACTTAACAACGTAATTAATCACCAAGGACCGAAAAAAAGCCTGGCAGGCACTCCGTTTACAGTCTACCAATACAATTATCCCACAACATCCTCAATCCACAGACAGCAATAATTTCAAAACCGTCCTTCCCTAACAAAAGACAAACCATACTTCTCACTGACTAAATCACGCCTTTTTCCCCGACTTCCGGTAGTCACATAACCCACCTATTAATGGCTATCCTCGGCCTCTCCCGACTGGTCCGTTCGACAACCACTATGAGACATTTAAATTTTCACTGCGAAATAACGCTGGTGACACTTGCTTTTCTTTAAAATAACCCCTGTGAGGCTCCCTTAAAATAAAGTATCATTTTTCTAGTTAAACCTCTGCAACTATTGGGGCATGAGCGACCCAGGTTCAACATACCACAACACAATAAGACACCTCATATTTTAAATCCACGAAGTTTGGCCATAGCAATTACCACTATTGCATCAACTGGGAACAAACATCCCATTAGAGACAGAACCAGGGGAGACAATAAAGCCACATAGAGACAAACTGGGGAGAATCCAATACCGCCACATAAAGACAAAACAGAGATAGTGACAATACCGCCACATAGAAGATATTCGAACATGGGAGAACAAATACCACCACATAGAGACAAGAAATGAATCCTCCAATTATGAGCCCAATAGGGATGAAACGAGACTGACTGATGTCACCCTGACTGGCAGCTTGGGAATACATTTGTTAAATGGCACCCCATAGTCTGTCACCAGAGGTGAGTGAGAGAAGAGGAGAGAGAGAGATAATCCAGAGACTAGAGAAAGAAAGACAAGAATTTTTATGTTTATGTCTCCCTCATTACCGTTATATTATCGAATTTTTACTCAAATAACAACTGACTCAACCTAAAACACTGCCCCTGTGTGTGTTATCTGTGTGTGTATGTGGTTGTGCCTGGTGTGTCACTATGTATGGGGTGGAAACCTTCCAAACAAATCCTTGTGGCCCGTGTGTGAGCCAGTCTCCCCACTTAAAACTTATGTTAAAACAAGCTCAGTATATTATCCAACCATGACTACCCTAACAGACTACATTCGCTTCTACCCTCTGCGCACTCACTCAACTACTCAACTAAACTCCTCGATTAATACTGCCCCAGAACCTATTCTTGGAAACCCCGCCCTAAGAAATAAAAAAACATTTATTTGTGCGCGTTAGTCATAATTCTTCCATTAATTTTTTTCCAACACATCACCCTAACCCTCGAACAAAAATTTTCTGGGTTTGTAAGCAGCCAATTTAACATCTAGTCCATAAGCATAAATTCTAATCGTTATACATATGCTTCCTAAAATACACTACAATTAAAAACACGCAAATCCGATAACCACAATCAGCCCATTCAACACAATTAGGTCCTTAATTTTTAATGTTTTACTTATAACTGCACGTAAACTGCATATAAGGTAAGTAACCAAAGCATATTCCCTCATACACATATCCCCAACATTCTAATGTAACGAATCTGTAAAGCCGGTAAAATACACTCAGCAAATGCATTAACAACATATTTTTTTCAAATACCCTAAAATAACAAAAACCCACCATGGTAATCATCCAGTTCGCAAATCGTCACAATATAGAATTATCAATAAGTAAAAAAAACTTTAGGGTAGAATTTAAATTGACAAACCCCTAAAAACAAAGATGGAATCCCCAAGCCTGCGTGTGCAGTCCCTTCAGTATAACAATAATGATGCGACTGTAATCATCACATCAAATAATAAAATTATCCTACAATTCATCCAACATCATCATAATAATAATCATTATCATCAATCAACATTTTTACCTATTTCATAATAATATGTTTGCATTGATCGGTTTCATCAAACATAATATAATAATAATATAATAATCATTAATGTGATTATCAACATCCAACTCATAAATAATAATCATTATCGGTCATCAACATCCTCAATATCTAATAATAATCATTTTAACTCATCAACATCCTCAAAAGTAATAATCATTATCATCATCAACATCATCATAAATAAATAATCATTAATCACAACATCATCAATAATAATAATCATTATCAACATACAACACATCATAATAAGATTATTATTATCATCCCCATCAACAATCATCATAATAACAAATAATCATTATCATCATCTACATCAATCATAATAATAATCAATTATCATCATTCGAACATCATCATAATAATATAAATTTCATTAAATCATCATCAACATCATCATAATATCATAAGAATCATTATCATCAACAACCATCATACATAATAATCCCTTAATCATTATCATCATCAACCCCCCTATCATTTCATAATAATAATCATTTAACTCTCATCTGCCATCAACTAATAATAAATCATGGTAATCATCAACATCAACTACCATCAAAATAATAATCATTATCATCATAGCAACATCATCAAAATAATAATCTCCATGATAATAATCAACATCATCAAAATAATCGACCTACATTATCATCTCATATCTGCATAATCATAATATCTAATAATCATAATCATCAACATCAACATCATCTATCATAATAATAATCCCAATTTATCATCAACATCAGACATCATCATAATAAATAAATCATTATCATCATCAACATCATCATTTTTCCTATGCAAACCTTTCTGTTTTTAAATGGCACATTTGGTCTAGCTTTAACGTTTCAACCTTAGACACAAAGATCGTCGGTTATATTTTGGGGCGTTTTGTACAAAAAATATAAAAAGATAACCCGTGTGGTCCCTGGATACAATTTTTGGTTTTTATATATATAAGCAAATCGTAAAAATCTGTAAAACCTAAATTGTTTTTTTAAAATTATGATTATTATTATGATTTTAAAATGCCTTGGAGCTGTTATAGACTGGAAGGGAGGCATCAAAGAAGAGTTGGCTATCCGAAGAGTAGCAGCTGGGAGACTTTTTCAAGCGATAAATCGAGGATTCCTAAGCAAAAGAGAAGTTGTTAAGAAGACGAAGATGGCTGTATACCGCTCCACCTATGTCCCAGTCTTGACGTATGGATGCGAGTCATGGGCAATGACTACAACCCACAAAAGCCAGATCCAAACCTCAGGTATCTGAGGAAGGTGGTTGAAGTATCAAGACGAGACATTGTCCGCAACCAGACGATACGTCAAGGCCTAAAATCCCAACCCCTGCAGACCCAAGTAGAACTGTCCCAACTGAGATGGTTTGGCCATGTCTGCAAAATGGGAGAAGATCGGCTACCACGACAAGCATGGGAAACTAAGAACTACGGATCCAGACCTCCAGGACGACCCAGAGTCCGCTGGGAGGACAACATTAGATTATTTTTGAAGGACCGAGGACTAGAATGGAACCATGCCAGGAGGAAGACAGCCGATAGGATAGTATGGCGCTCTCTCTTACAAACCTCTACACCTCACGGTAGAAGAGGAATGATTAAGTAAGTAAATTATTATTTAAAATGGTCCAGTTTGCGCACCGTAACAACAAATATAACGGTAAGTACATACATATTAGTTTAAATATCTCATGGATCGTGGTGAACAAAGACCAATATATCCTGAGATCTGGGTGAGTAGTACATATTTATAACTATCACCATTATTATTTTCATCACCATCATCATCAACCTCATCATCATCCTCATCACCATCCTCAGCATCGCCATTTGCATCATCATCTTCATTACAATCATCATCATCGTCACCACAATCATCATTATCACCCTCATCGCCACAATAATTGTTGTTGTTGACGTTTTTACATTTGTAGTTTTTGTAGTTGCAGTAGTTGTTGAAGCAGTTGTTGCTGACGTTGTTCCAGTTGTAGTAGTTGTAGTAGCTGTTGTAATAGTTGTTGCTGATTTTGTTACAGTTGTAGTTGTAGTAGTTGTTTTTGACGTTGTTGTAAATGTTGATAACGTTGTAGTATTTATTGTAATTGTTGTAGTAATTGTTGCTGGCGTTGTTACAGTTGTAGATGTTGTAGAATTATCACCATCATAACCCTCCACTCCCAAAGGAGCATAGGCCTTCAACAAACACATGCCAAGTCCTCCTGTCACGTGCCATCATCTCAAGTTATTTCCACGTTCTGCTCATTATTTTCACCTCTGTTTTCAGCTCTCTTCTCCATGTGCTTCTTGGTCTACCTTTGCCTCTCTTGCCCTGGAGGTTCCAGAACAAGGACTGCCTAGTAATGCTATCAACAGGTTTCCTCGGTCCATTGCCATCGTCTTCTTCTCAACTCTTGTTCCACTGGCCCTTGTCTGGTTCTTGTCATCAGTTCCACGTTGTTAACCTTGTCATACCAATTTATTCCTTCTATTCTATGCAAGCACCCATTTATGAAAGTCTGTAGCTTTTCGGTTGTTGTCTTTGTTGTTCTCCGTGTCTCAGAGCCATACAATAGTACTGACTTCACATCTGAGTTGAAGATTCTTATTTTCGTGTTGGATCCGATTTCTCTTGATCTCCATAAACATATCCCTCTTGATTTTTGTATTCTTATTTTGATATCACTGCATGTCCCTCCAACTTTGTCTATATTACTGCCAAGATATGTGTACGATTCTACATCTTTTAGTGGTTTTTCTTCAAGTTCAACCTTGTTATCATTACCTGCATTGTTGTAATAGCTGCTATAGTTTAAAAAAAATCTGCTTTAGAGCCAAAGGTCACAATAGTCTGCTTGACTTGCTTGAACAAAATGTACATAAAAACATAATAAACAATTTGACATTTTAAATGTTACGTTTAGTTCTCGGACTCCCCTATTATCCATTAATGGAACCTCATGGGGTCTATAGACAATAGGTTAAGTGCATGGGCCCCCTATAAGCCATCCGCGCACCCTCAAGGGCGTCCATAGACGACACGTTATGTACACAGATCCCCTACAATACATTCACGGACACTCGTGTGGTCAATTGGCTACAATTTAAGAAACCCTGACACCAAAGCCAATGTGAGACCGATATTGTTATAACGGAAACAACTTGTTATGACATATGACGTCATCTGAAAAGTCCTGTGGTTTATTTTTAGCACCTAACGCAATCAGCTCGTACCTTCACAAAATTCAAGTATCTTGTCAAGAAAACATTGTACAACGATATTTAGGACGACATTATCAACACAGAACTAATTACAGACACAAGGTAAGAAAATTCAACATTATTTTGTGTACATTACTTGTAAACACTGAACACAAATTGGAGGGTTTTATTATGTCAGTAATAAATGTCTTACTGTCATGTCAGTGACTGAAATATTTATAATAATTTCTAGCTGTAATGTTACACTCAGCGCTGATGAATATTTTTTTTTTTTAAAGTTAAGACACTGATGTTGACTAGTTGAATAAGATGTGGGGATAAGATTGTCTCTTTTTGTTAAACGTGTGTGACACACAATGTTTGTCTCTTGTTGTTAAACCTGTGTGACATAAAATGATTGTCTCTTGTTTTTAAACCTGTGTGACACAAAATGATTGAGTCTTGTTGTTAAACCTCAATAAATCAATCAATACCAGTTAGCTCGCCATTGATTGAGCTTTTGTCTCAGGACAGTAGTGGTATAACTACGTTTCATCTCCAGTAATGATTTGCTCCAAGAAATCCTCACCATGAAAGCGGAGGAGATGGGTGAGGGACGCACCCATACGGTTGTTCTTGTGGTTCTCTGTCAGTTGCCAAGCGACCCACCTGCTGCACACTTTTCTGTACCCTAAACGGTCGTGAACAATGTCCCAGTTTGTACCACGTGAAAGATTAAATTGTTCTGCCAAATCTTTAAGTGACACGCAGCGATCAGCACGCAAATTTTCCTCAATTGCAGGGACAAGATTTGCTGACGTGGAAGGACACCCGCTTTTTTTGTTCGTCCGTCACACTAACTCGACCGAAACTGAACTCACGACACCATTTTCTCAAATGCTGCACACTCATCACGTTCGGGCCATACACAGCATCAAGTTCATGATGAATTTGTATCGGTGCTGTCCCTTTGCCCACATTAACCGAATAACTGATCGTACCTCTTCTTTGTGTCGACTCACACAGTGTAGTAGTCATTGTTAAACTGTCTTGGTCAGGAAAATGGCGGAGCTAGGGCTTGATTTGTTATTCCACCTAGCGGTCAAGGTCTGATCTTCCTGTCAGCAAAAAGCCATCTCACTGCTTGCAGTACGTCGGTGGTAATTAAATAGGGATCCTTACTTTCTAACTTACACTTGTATATTCATTCATTCATAACCCTCCAATCCCAAAGGAGCATAGGCCTTCAACAAACACATGCCAAGTCCTCTTGTCACGTGCCATCATCGCAAGTTCTTTCCACGTTCTCCTCATCATTTTCACCTCTGTTTCCAGCTCTCTTCTCCATGTGCTTCTTGGTCTACCTCTGCTTCTCTTGCCCTGGTGGTTCCAGAACAAGGACTGCCTCGTAATGCTATCAACAGGTTTCCTCAGTGTGCGTCCTTTCCATCTCCATCGTCTTCGTCTCATCTCTTGTTCCACTGGCACTTGTCTAGTTCTTGTCATCAGTTCCACGTTGGTAACCTTGTCATACCATTTTAATCCCTCTATTCTATGCAAGCACCCATTTATGAAAGTCTGTAGCTTTTTGGTAGTTGTCTTTGTTGTTCCCCATGTCTCAGAGCCATACAATAGGACTGACTTCACATTTGAGTTGAAGATTCTTATTTTCGTGTTGGATCCGATTTCTCTTGATCTCCATATATTTCCCAATGCAATGAAAGCTTCCTCTTGCTTTTTGTATTCTTATTTTGATATCACTGTCTGTCCCTCCAACTTTGTCTATATTGCTACCAAGATATGTGCACGATTCTACATCTTGTGTTGGTGCTTCTTCAAGTTCAACCCTATTATCATTACCTGCATTTATTCTCAATATCTTTGTCTTTGCCCTGTGTATTTTCAGACCCAATTACTGTGACCTCTCATCGAGTGTTTTCAATTTGTCTTGCATCTGATTATGGTTATGGGACAGAAGAGCTAAGTCATCAGCAAAATCCAGATCATCCAACTGCTTAGTCAGAGTCCACTGGATTCCTTTTTTGTTGTGTGTTGTCGATGTTCTCGTAACCCAGTCTATTGCTAGTAAGAAAAGAAATGGAGACAAGAGGCATCCCTGTCGCACTCCTGTTCTTATCCCAAACGGTTTTGTAAGCTGTCCTTCATGAAGAACTCTGCATGTCATTTCTTCATATGTTTTCTTTATTATATTAATGATCTTCAGGGTAACTCCATAACGCCTCATCAATTTCCAAATTGATTCTCTGTCAACACTGTCAAATGCCTTTTCGTAGTCCACAAATCCGATGTATACACTTGTATATTACTGCCTATATATAGGTTCGATTCTACATCCTTTAGTGGTGTCTCTTCAAGTTAAACCTTGTTATCATTTCTTGTATTTATTCTCAAATTCTTTGTCTTTTCCCTGTGTATTTTCAGGCCCACTTCGTGTGACCTCTCATCAAGCATTGTAATTTTCTCTTGAATATGATTTTAGTTATGGGACAGAAGAGCCATGTCATCTGCAAAATCCAGATCATCAAGCTGTTTAGTCAGATTCCACTGGATTACATTGCTGTTCTTTGATGTCGATGTTTTAATAACCCAGTCTGTTGCTAGTAAGACAGGAAATGGAGACAAGAGGCATCCCTGTCTCACTCCCTTTCTAATTCTAAATGGTTCTGTAAGTTGTCCTTCATGAAGAACTCTGCATGTCATGTCTTCATAGGTCTTCCTTATTAAGTTAATGATCTTCATGGGCACTCCATAATGCATCATCATTTTCCAAAGTGATTCTCTGTCTACACTGTCAAATGCCTTTTCATAGTCCACGAATCCGATGTATAGTGGGGAATTCCATTCCATACTTTGTTCAACTATTATTCCCATTGTGGCTATCTGGTCTGTACATGATCTGTTTTGTCACACACCTGCTTGCTCATCTCTCACTTCCTTGTCTATGGACTCTTTTAATCTCTCACGGATATTCTGTTTAATACTTTTCCTGGCACTGATAGTAACATTATTCATCTATAATTTGTGCACTCTTGTAAATTTCCCTTCTTAGGCAACTTGACCAGATAACCTTCCTTCCATTCTGTTGGTATTTCCTCTCTCTCCCAGACTTTTCCAAGTGTTTGTATAATATCTCTGTAGAGGTATCAATATATGTTTTGATAGCTTCTGCTGGAATTCCATCTAGACCAGTTGCTTTTCCATCGTGCAGAAGCTTTATGGCTTTCTTTATTTCTTCTCTACTTGGTCGTTTACAGCTGATTTGTAGCTCTTCTTCTGCTGGCTGGATGTCTGGGGGATTAGTTAGCTCTGGTTTATTGAGAAGTTCCTCAAAATGTTCTGTCCATCTCTTCATTTGTTCTTGTATATTACTAAGCAATTTTTCATTCTTGTCTTTTATGAGGCAATTTGCTTGCTTATTGTCGTGGATGAATTATCAGATAGGTAATAGATGTTTATAGTCATGTTTGAGCAGAGGTGATAGTGATGACATTGTGAAAGTAAGGGGTAAGATATAGTTTTTATCACAAGGGTGATCGTGTAAGAGAAAGGACAGTCTCTGGATAGAATAATTTATCTAATCCAGCCTATCTGGACGACGATATTTAAATCAGTCGCACTTTCTCTCCCTGTACGAAACTACAAGTTACACTGCACTCACATGCACATAATTCTGTGACAATACGCACGAACGTGAAAAAACAAACTATGGATAACATATAATGGATAGGGTTGACCGACACGATAACTAAAGGTTTAATAAAGTTTATTATTAATAGAAAATCACAACATAAATCATATGCATCAATAGATCATGGTTTACAGACAAAATGAAAATTAAACAAATAGGTTCTCCCCTCTGGTGAAGGAAAAGAAAGGACGATCCCAACAGAGGTTAATTAACCCAAAAGATCAAAGGTTAACAATAAGTTGTGAAATAGTCAGTATGAGAAAAGAATAGGTTCCTAATTTAATCTATCCCGTGACTAATCAGATTATAGAGATAACAAAAAGAAAGAAGAAACCATATAAGTATATGATGTTAACAAAAGACATAAGTTTCTTTCTCTGTTCATTCAATTCACATACACACAGTGGCCACATTCAGATTTGCTTACCCCAGTAGTGGTCGCATGCATTCCAAGGAAATACACTAATAAGTAATAATTCTATTAAGTGTCAAATTTTAATTTGGCCAAATCCAGCCCCAGACTCGCCGTAGTTGCTGACTGCAAATTTCACGGGAGTCGCTAGAGTCGGTGTTTTAATTTATCTCGGATACAATAAGTTATCTATGCTTTCAGTTGGTTGGAATAAGGTTCATGCGTGGTGATAACCAATGTAGGATAAATAGAACATATAGATGGTTCCTGGGTTGTTTAGCCTCTGGTGGCTGAAACGCTAGGTTAAGTTACACAAATGTTGCTGACAATATATTTCGCCACAGCTGGCTGATGAGATTGATATACGTAAATCTGGTAATAGCTCTGGTCCAGTTAATATTTTAATTTAATGTTTCTATTCTACTTTCTGTCATGAAAATGAGGAAAATTGAACCGCACAGGTGACAGCAAGAGTAACTGTCTTTTTCTTCTTGTTGATGTGATCACTGGCCCAAGACAGTATACATGTTGTTAGATGTGTAGTGCGAGCGTATGATGAATTGAGTGTGGGTGCGAATGAAGACGCGAATGTGTTTAGGCTCGTATAGATGTAGATCCTGCAACCCATACTCTCACATGCAGTAATCAAGGATGCTTTGACACTGCAGGCATGTTTCAAGACATTTATTGACGGGAACACACATAGTATCAACAGGAACAGTCAGTGTAACAAGGTCATGCTGACCTGACATCGATAGGTATACATTTGGCATTCAAAAAGGTAAACATCAGAATAGACGTGCATGGTCAATAGCAAAGTTCTTCAATAATGACAGTTAGTAGCGTCGCCCTTGGCGTCTCTGACTAAACGCGTCAGATGCCTTAGTTACCTTGACACATAGGTGCAACTTGGCACTCCCCGCCAATTGCACATATCAGGCTGTAGTATAATAGCCGAAAGCACAGGCCTCGTTCTGACGACGGCCGTGTACTTCTGTTAAATAGGTTATCATCAACCCTGCAGTAATACTTATTGTAGATATGAATTCCGCCAATCTGCGGCTCCCACAATATATCTTCGTCACTGGATTTCTGGACAATATAAGACTAACAGTCTTGGATGGCTACCTCGAGCACAAATATATAAGTTCTGAAATGGCGGATCCGTGAACTGCTGTTCACCCTAGGTAATCCTTTACATGTTCTGCCACCGAAAAGCGTAATAATGCATAAAGGTCGGTATTACCTGGCAAATGAATCCTCAGAACATCACAAGGAATTCTGTCGTCATCCCGACGCACAGAGATTCACTGGGGAAAACTGCCATAGCAGTTACTTCGAAGATTCTCCCCGAAAAACAATGGACTCTTGGTCCCTTCAGAAAAACAGGACCTTCCTGGCTTGCCGGAAGTATATCTCACTCCCGCTTAAAAAACCTTCCCATAGGCCTACGCCGAACTGTCAACCTCTGACCCTAAAGGTCAAACACAATGAATGAATAAACAAGGGAAGACAACCCCTAATCAACCTGACATCGCAGGTAAAGACACAATTATACTTATGATACAAACATAAGCAAATAACTTGACAGATGACTCCGTCGAAAATGACAGCAACATTACTACCACCCCCCTGTAAAAAAAAAAAATGCAATTTTTTTTTTTTTATGTTCATGAGCAAGATAGCACCAGTATCACTTCTGTGCTCATGCAAACAATGAACCTAATATCAGGTACAATAGAAGAGGGTACAAATCATCTCTCAACATAGGAGAAAATATTTCCTTTAAGCCAAACAAACTAAGGGATACCATTCAAGAAACCTAAGTTGCTGGCAATACCAATCATATATCAAACATTACTAAATAATATAATCATAGCAATATACAAATGTCAATGCTATTTTAGCAACATATCACTGATGGATGGACAAAATGAAATTTGTTAAATTATCTAAACATCATCCAAATACATTTGTATTACAACATATTATGATATTAAGGACAGACCTAAGTCTGAAAGTATATCAGGAAACACTAGGACACAAGATTTAACTGGAATCATGTGGGCATCTAGACAATATGTCCGCCATCACATTATCCGAACCACGGATAGCTCGCACCGTGAAATGGAAAGGCTGAAGAGCAATAGCATAACGAGTAGATCTCGAGCTCTTCAAATCCTTACTTTGCATAGCCGTAAGAGCTTTTTGGTCGGTTTCCATAAAGAAATGCGCGCCCAGAAGGAACCTTTGTAGCTTAAGAATGGACCAAACCATAGCCAACAATTCACGGTCCAAAAACCGAGTAATTCCTTTCTGCCGCATTTAGCTTCCTAGAAATATACATTACAGGATGCAGAGTTCCTGAATATTCCTGCATTAGTGCCGCTCCAATCCCAGTGGAAGAGGCATCACTACGAAGGACAAAAGTCTTATCAATCGTCGGTAGTCTTAAGATAGGATGAGATGAGAACAAATTCTTAACCTGATCCAATGAAGATTGGCATTCTTGGGACCAACGCACCATATTAGGAGAACCTTTTTTCAATAACGTTGAAAGTGGTGCCATAATGGAGGACAGATTCTCAATGAATCTTCCATAGAATTGTATCAATCCCAAGAGACTACGCACTTGCTTTTTTGTCTTCGGAACCGAGATATTTAATATCTTTGAAATGTTTTGGTCCTCTGTCTTCAACAGACCATGACCAACTCGATGACCTAGGAAGGAAATTTCACTAAACCCAACAAAAGCTTTAGAGGGTTTAGCAGTCAATCTATGCTCACGTAGAGTAGATAGCAATTCCTTTAGACCCACATAGTGTTCTTCCCAAGTATCGCTGAAAAGACAGATGTCGTCTAAATATGCAATGACATCTGCACGATCTGATAGAATTCGTCGCATCATGCGCACGAAAGTCGCTGGGGCGTTCATAAGCCCGAAAGGCATAAAATTCCATTGAAACAGACCCCTAGGTGTCGAAAAAGCAGTGAGAGGTTTGGCGTGTTCCGTCAGTGGGACTTGCCAATAACCTTTCGACAAGTCTAGTTTAGTAAAGAATTTAGCTTTAGAAAGTCTAATAAGTAGATCATCTAATAACGGCATAGGTTCAGCATCGAACTTCGTAACTTGATTTAATTTGCGATAATCAACGCAAAGACGTATGTTATTGTCTTTCTTTCGAACAATAACTATTGACGAAGAATAAGCTGAAGTGGATGGTTCAATTATTTGTAGTTGAATCATTTCATCCAATTCTTTCTCGACTTGTGCTTGAAAATGAATAGGTATTGGGTATGGTCTTACTCTGATCGGATTACGATCAGTAAGTATGATGTCATGTTCTATGACATCTGTGTGTCCAGGAATGTCGGTAAGGACATCCTGATATGATTGTAACGTAGAGGATACTTGACGCTGTTCCTCAAAAGACAAGTTGGAAGAGACTGTAACGTCTCTCCACGATTCCGTTGAAGTAAGTGGAATCGCAGGAAGAGGTAAGTTCACGTCAGAAAAAATAGTTTCCTCATCCTGTATAACGGACAGGGATGAGATGTGACCATGTTGAACTGGAGAGTCGTCCGTCGCCTGGAAAATAGGCTGCAAATAGTCTGGACGTTCAATAAACTCTGTTAACATATTTATATGGAAGGTTTTATGCCTTCCATCCACATCGACAATATAGTCGACATCAGAAATTTTCGAGACTATAGTGTATGGACCCTTCCAAGAAATGAGAAGTCTATTCTCTCTTGAGGGCAGTAAGACATATGCTTTGTCTCCAGGACAAAGTTGACGTAGGCGTCTTTTCTTATTAGCAAATCGCCTAGCTTTTTCTTTCGCAAATTCGGAAGATGAAGTTGCTAACCTGCACGATTCGATAATCTTTTCTCTAAGAGCTATAACATATTCATATGACGATTGTGTATCATCGTCAATATTATCGGAAGTTATCAAATCGTGTAACAAGGACATTGGCCCGCGCGGTTGCGCGCCAAAGACAAGTTCGAAAGGAGAAAACCCTGTATGCTCGTTGGGAACCTCTCTATAGGCAAAGAGGACTGCAGGTAAAACCCTGTCCCAATCTTCAGGATGATCCTCCGTTATCTTGCCAAGTAAGTTCTTTAGTGTCCTGTTAAGACGTTCTACCAATCCATTGGACATTGGATGATAAATACTACTGAGAGACCTTTTAATGTCTAGCGTAGCCATTACCTGAGACATAACGTCCGAAATTAACTGAGTGCCGTGATCCGACAGTATTTCTCCGGGGAATCCCAGACGAGAAAATACGAGCCAAAGAGCATCAGCGATATCGACAGTTGATATGCTCTTCAGAGGAATAGCCTCTGGCCAACGCGTGCACATGTCCACGCAAGTGAGGATAAATTGGTGTCCTCTGGCTGACTTAATTTTGAACGGACCAATGATGTCTATAGCCATTTTCTGAAACGGCCGAATCGGAATATCTGCAGCCTGAATAGGAGCAGCATGTCTCGGACCCCTAGACTTGACCTCTTGACAAATTTTGCAAGATCGGCAATAAATTCGGATGTCTTTATTCACGAATGGCCAAAAGAATGACGCAAGGACTCTAGTTTTAGTTCTGGAAAAACCCATGTGTCCAGCACACTGAGAATCGTGTGCATGCCGAAGAATTAAGGCTCTCATACACTTAGGCACAAGAATTTGCGAATGCATAGACTTGTCCGAGTTTTGTACCATTCGTACCAATATACCATTCTTCATAGTAATATACGATTTGTGATTCGTATTTTGATTGGGATCCCCTTTCTTTGCAAGAAGGAAGAATTTCTTCAAAGAAGGATCCTCTTCTTGACGTTTAACAAACGAGTCATGGGAAATCACCAAGTGCTCGTCTTGGCTATCAACTTCATTACTATTATCAGATGAAGTTGGGGGATTAAGAGCTTGAGCTCTTGTCACCACTGCATTGACCGTTTGAATGTTTCTTTCTTCCCAACTAGAAATTTGTTGCGGGGTGCATTCCTTAACCCCATGAATACGACCGATTATAAGATCCGCAATAGGATTAGGAAGAAGACATGCATGGACATCTCCTGTGAAGAAAGGAGTGTCAATCCTAATAATAGCAGTAGGATAGCTTTCCATAGTACCACCAAATGTAACACATTTGATTGTTTTTTTCCAGTGGCACAGCAAGGATCTATCAGAGACTCCTTAACCCCGACGGTAGTACATCCCGAATCGAAAAGTACTGAGACTAGCCTATCATTTATTAGACCTTTATCTAAGATGAGAGATCCTCTCCCATCATGCGCAACTGTAGCAGGTAGAGCAGGAAGAGGGTGACCACAACTTAGCGTAGATACAGTCGATGAATCGAACAATGTTAAGCATTGGGGGCATTCAGTTGCTCTCCCAAAATCGAAAGCACAACCAGTGATAGCCCTAGAGTTACCACTATCATTTGCTGTATTACAGGCTCCATCAAACTCTTGTTGTGCAGAGTTTGCCTGTTGGTAAGGTCTTTTCTTGTTAAACCTAGGTCTGCCTCGATTATCATTTCCCCTGTAATTATTTCGACTATCATTTCCCCTGTAATTGTGATCATATTGCCTATTGTAATCATCATTCCGGTTTGAATCCCGGTTTCTAAATTCACCATCGTCATAATCTTGACGTCGAGAATGATTACCTCGAAAATTTGAATAGTTATTATTTGGATAGCCTTTGCGAAAGTGTCTTAAATTATTACCACTAAAATTACGAGAACTACCATCTTGTCTCCACTGCATAGACGAAGAACCATCATGTGTTGGATTACTCCGCTTCTGAGTGTAATTTTGATTACTTCCCCTATTCCAATTTTGTTGAGCACCCTGAAATTTTTTTTTGAAATTAGGGCCATATGGTGTTGCCGAAGCAGCTGGCAACCCTTCTTTCACTTTAGAATTGCTAACTGTAGCATGGGGATGTGCTGTGGCATACTGACAACAGTATTCCTCCATTTCTTTTAAGTTTTTAGGCTTACGCTCATGAAGGAATGCAAGAAAAGAATCATTAACAGATGACAAAACCTTATCTCGCAATAATAAGTCCATTAGACCTTCATATGTTTTCTCAATCTGAGACAACTCAACCCATCGTGTAAATGTACGACGTATCTTTGTAACAAAATCAGAGAAATCTACTCCATTTTCTGGCAACATTGTCCTAAAACGAAGACGATAGTCTTCTTGTTTAAGTTCATATTTTTTTAGTAATGCTGCCCTGACAACATCATAATTAGTCCTCTCATGTTCGTCTATTGTCATAAGAGTAGTCACTGTGTCACCTGTAAAAAATGGCATCAGTTGTTCAACATATTTTTCCTTTTTTTATGTTATGCGTATCGCACAAAAATTGGAATCTATCTAGATAATCTGCTACGTCATCCTTTAAAGGATTGAAATGAGGCAATTTAATCCTACTAACAAACTCCCTTGTCGTACTCGAAGTTGTTTGCTGAGCACCCGTACTCGCCAATTTCAATTTCTCTAACTCCAAAGTTGCGAGTTTTTCATCAAGTTCCATCTTCTGTTTTCTTTCCTCATGTTCCATTTTTCTGATTTCAGCCTCAGCTTGAGCTTTCCTCTCCTCTGCAGCAGCTTGAGCTTTCCTCTCCTCTGCAGCAGCTTCTTTGTCTAATCTCTTCTGTTCCGCAGCAGCTTCTTTGTCTAATCTCTTTTGTTCAGCTTCTTTGTCTAATCTCTTTTGTTCCGCAGCAGCTTCTTTGTCTAATCTCTTTTGTTCAGCTTCTTTGTCTAATCTCTTTTGTTCAGCTTCAAATCTCCTTTCCTCCACCTGCATCTGCAATTTCTTTTGTTCAGCAGCAATATTAGCTTCTCTTTCTAATCTTTTCTCTTCAGCCTGAGCTTTTTTTTCTTCTGCAGCTAATGCTTTGTCATACTGAGCAACAGCCCATTGTTCTAACTGTTGACCAGTCTTATCAAGGGCTCTCCCTTGTGTAATAAAGTAGTCCAATGTAGACATCTTGTCTACTGAGATCAGTAACTTGCAGAAGCAAATATATTAAATTATCCCACTTTAATGGGAGACAAGTCTGAAATGATAGACTTGTATACTCACTTCACTTTCTTTCACACTCTTAGTCTTGTTTATAATGTACCCAAAAAATCACCTGAGTACCTGTGGAAAAAAAAATCCCTTTATATCCCACTCAATATGGGCACAAGTCTTTTTTCTAAAGAACTTGAATATGTATTTCACCTTGTCTCAATCTTTGTAGATAACAAGTCTTTTATCAAAGAACTTGTATAAATATCTTATATAATATTTTATTAAGAAACTCTATATGAAGAGTCTACCTTATCAATAACATCAAAACATGACCAAGTATGTGTATGTAGACTGTGCATGACAGTAATGTAGTACAACCAAAAAAAAATACAAAGACAAAAATACAAAACAATACAAATGGCAACACTGTTTTAACCAAAAATGTGTAGAGAAATACACAAGAAAGGAGAGACCTACAGAATACAAACAAAACAAATCGAAAATCAAAACTGAAAAGCAGACAAAATATTACAAAAACAACGTTAAGTACAATTACATCACAGCTGACATCAATAGCGACCAATTGTCACTAGCAAATTTCCAAATTAAGAAAATTTGCACCTACAGAACGCTTACAGTAAGCCTCGATCAAGTGGCATATTTACCGTAAGACCCACCAACCGAAAAACCCGCAGAAAAATACACAAAAACAGTAGAAGTGACATAAACATATAGCAATCAATTTCAATGTGTTGCAGAACAAGTTCAGTCACAGCTGAAACTAAAATAAATTCCTTGCTCCTTGCGAACACAGAAACGAAATGTCAAACGCGCACTGAACGTCAAATCCACTGTAACATAAAGTGGTATTCACGAACCAAAGTTACTATGACCTTCTCAAATTAGGGCTTGCACATTGAATGTTTACTATTTCCACGTACTGTTTACAGACACTTGACCTCCAACAATGTAGCTTGAATGCTCTGACCTAGAAAAGTCTGTTGTTGAATGAAACGTGTAACAACCAGCAGTACTGTTTACAATAGGAACCCGCCTTCTATGCAGTTATGGTCCACGTAGCAAATGCCTAGTAGTTAACTTCAGTACATGTCTTGTTATGCTTTATGTAGCATTATAATATAAATGCTCGTACTGTTTATTTGGGTCAACCGTTGATGACCTATTTCTGTCCTGTTGTAGCCAAAACTTGCAAGTGTAGAATTAGCGCTGTGTGTTACGGCTGTCCCGTGTGTAGCTTAGACCCACAGATCAGAAGTGTAATGTGTACTTGTCCTTCTTGTAACTTTCTCGACAAAACTGGAGACATCATACATGTAACAGCCAACCAGGAATGTAAATTTCTGGATCCATAAATGTCAACAATAATGTCAAATGCTCGCTCTGTTCTTTTTAAACCCACAGATCTGGTCCATCAGAAATGTAAGTTTCTAGGCCACATTGGCGACAAGAAATGTATCATAAGAGCCCACGTAACTGGTCCACCAGAAATGTAACTGTCTTTTTTTCTTGTTGATGTGATCACTGGCCCAAGACAGTATACATGTTGTTAGATGTGTAGTGCGAGCGTATGATGAATTGAGTGTGGGTGCGAATGAAGACGCGAATGTGTTTAGGCTCGTATAGATGTAGATCCTGCAACCCATACTCTCACATGCAGTAATCAAGGATGCTTTGACACTGCAGGCATGTTTCAAGACATTTATTGACGGGAACACACATAGTATCAACAGGAACAGTCAGTGTAACAAGGTCATGCTGACCTGACATCGATAGGTATACATTTGGCATTCAAAAAGGTAAACATCGGAATAGACGTGCATGGTCAATAGCAAAGTTCTTCAATAATGACAGTTCGTAGCGTCGCCCTTGGCGTCTCTGACTAAACGCGTCAGATGCCTTAGTTACTATGACACATAGGTGCAACTTGGCACTCCCCGCCAATTGCACATATCAGGCTGTAGTATAATAGCCGAAAGCACAGGCCTCGTTCTGACGTCGGCCGTGTACTTCTGTTAAATAGGTTATCATCAAACCTGCAGTAATACTTATTGTAGATATGAATTCCGCCAATCTGCGGCTCCCACAATATATCTTCGTCACTGGATTTCTGGACAATATAAGACTAACAGTCTTGGATGGCTACCTCGAGCACAAATATATAAGTTCTGAAATGGCGGATCCGTGAACTGCTGTTCACCCTAGGTAATCCTTTACATGTTCTGCCACCGAAAAGCGTAATAATGCATAAAGGTCGGTATTACCTGGCAAATGAATCCTCAGAACATCACAAGGAATTCTGTCGTCATCCCGACGCACAGAGATTCACTGGGGAAAACTGCCATAGCAGTTACTTCGAAGATTCTCCCCGAAAAACAATGGACTCTTGGTCCCTTCAGAAAAACAGGACCTTCCTGGCTTGCCGGAAGTATATCTCACTCCCGCTTAAAAAACCTTCCCATAGGCCTACGCCGAACTGTCAACCTCTGACCCTAAAGGTCAAACACAATGAATGAATAAACAAGGGAAGACAACCCCTAACCAACCTGACATCGCAGGTAAAGACACAATTATACTTATGATACAAACATAAGCAAATAACTTGACAGATGACTCCGTCGAAAATGACAGCAACAAATATATACCGTCAGTAGACAGTTATTTAATGCATGTACTAGTCAATTTAAAACATCTCTTACTGGGAAATAGCGAGTAATTAAATTTACCTTACGGCTGGAAAATTAAGCTATAAGTTATTTAATTAGCACAAGAAATCTCAGTGAAATATAATGAAAACTTTAAACACACTAAATTACTTGAAGGCTAGTATATAAATTACCGCAATCAGAAAAATGAAACACTCCACGAAAATCTAATAATTTTCACTCTGTACGAGAAATCTTAAGATAACGAGCTAGTGAATTCAGATAGATTTCTGGGCAACTGATCATGGCTATCGGAGAGACATGGTATATATTGATAAATTCCGTTCTATCGTTCTTTAATGCGAAAGTCACACCTACTGCCAGACCCGAGCCAATTTGCCGTTCGATTCTTGAATTAAAGGTAATTTTACCACCTCTTCCGCCGACAACCTCTCTGGTTTGACTTTCATCATTTCCGCCTTGCCGAATATCAGCTACGCATTTACTTCCCCTAAAAGTTTTACAATCCAAGGTCGGTCTCATACTTAATATCGTGTTTTTCTCTGATCAAAGAACCTATTACGAAATGCTCTGCACTTCGCTCTCTGTTTCACATAGGGCTTAATTGCCAGATGGCTCACGTGTTAATTGCACTAGTGAATCATTCGTTCATGTAACAAAAAATATAAACTAGATGGGTAGGAGCAAAAGTGGATGATTACTGCTGCATTATTTCCATCTGTGACATTTCGTCTGGGCTTGAATACATGAAACCCTTTATTTCCCCGCTATGAAAATAGCGCTGCTGTTATCCGTATCTTGCAAGTGATTGCTATCTTCACTTTCTTCCTCACTGCTCCAATTTCTACTCATGAAATCTGATCCCAGGTATAGTTTTCGTGGTATGTATTCTACTTTGAAAGCATATCCACTTAGGAGCAACGCCCACCGCATAATCCTCTCGTTGAATTCCTTATTCGCTCCAAGAAAAGCCAGTGGGCATGGTGCGTCTGCACTGTAAATGAAACGCCGTAAAGGTATTCGTGATGTTTCCTGATACCACTCACGAGTGCTAGACATTCTCTCTTCACTGTGGAATAGTTCTGTTCTGCTGTGTCCAGTTTTCGGCTGCCATAAGCGTTTGGGAATAACAGGTTCAGATCAGTGTCATCTGCTTGTAGCAGGGTTGACCCGATGCCTTGACGCGATGCGTCGACCCGCAATATAAAAGGTTTCTTAAGGTCAGGTAGCCGTAAAATTGGATATTCGGACAGCTGTCGTTTGAGGGTGCTGTAAGCGTGTTCACACTTAGCATCCCAAATAACTGTTTCCGGTCTCCCCTTTATGGTAAGGTCAAAAAGGGGTGCCGTTAGCCCGTTAAAATTGTTAATAAATTTCTGATAGTATGCACACAGTGATAGAAATGAGCCTGTGTCTTTTCTCGTTCAGTGTCTTTTAGCTGCAATTGTTTCCTCAATGTTCTTGGCAACTGGCCACATGCAGCCTTGAGAAATAGTATGCCCCAGAACGTCGAGCTTTTCAAAACCGATAAGACATTTTCTAGGTCTGGCTGTGAGACCAGTTCCCTGTAGTCTCCTGAGGAGCATAGCAACCGTAGCAATATATTGGTCGTAGTTTTCCGATGCAATTAATATGTCATCCATGAAATTATGGATATGGGGACTTTGCAAGAGTTCTAAAAGCTTTCTCATCATTCTGGTAAAGATTCCCGGTGCATTATGCAATCCGAACGGCATCACGCTGAAGGTATAGTGTCCTTCACTGGTGCTGAAAGCTAACAGGGGTTTAATGTCCTCCTTGACTTATATTTGGTAATAACCTTTACTCAGGTCAATTATGGAGAAAATATTTGCACTGCTAAGCTTGGTGAACAGCTCTGAAGCGCTCTGGAGAGGTTCAAATGGAATTCCGTTCCACTGTTAAGTAATCGTTAATCTATGCACAGCCGGACTTCCTTATTGGGCTTCTGTAACAGCACTACACTGGAACTGTAAGGAGAGATAGACTCACTGATAATTCCTGCATGACGTAGCTTGTCTATTTCTCCGTGTAGCGTATCAGCTTTAGCATACGGGATGGGGTAAACTCTGGTTCACACAGGTGTCTCGTTTGTCAGTTTCATATCGAACTCTACGAGATGTGTTCGACCAGGTACACCCGTCAAAACTGCTGTGTACTGTTTCAGTAACGCTCTCGTTTCTGTCTGTTGTGTTTCAAAGAGATTGTCACCGAATTTCACATCTTGAAAAGATTCCGTTTGTTGCAATGGATATTCCATGCAACTATCGTCATCATCCTCATCTTCGGTTGCTATCGCTACCGTAAGGAGATGTTCGGAGAATGGCACCGGTCTTTCCATGTATTTGTTTAACAGATTTAGGTGGTAGACCTTCTCTTTTCCATTAATAGAGATCTTGTAGTTCGTTCTTGAGATCTTCTTATGGACTGTAATCGGCCCTTGCCATCCGATGAAAAGTTTGTTGCTTCCGGTTGGCAGTAACAACAACATCTTCTCCCCTGGTTGTAGTTCTTTCTCTTTAGCTGCTTTATTGTACCGTTTTGCGTGCTTGCGCGTGCTTTCTTAAGGTTAGTTGTAGCTAGTTCCCATCCTGGTTGTAACCTTTCTTTAAGTTCCAATACATATTTGCTGGCTGAGACAGCTGTCTCGTCGGCCTTCTAGTCTGTCAGTGATCGGAGTAAGGCTTCTAGCGGACCTTAGAAGTTCTGCCAAATAAAAGAATAGCTGGTGGTAAACCTGCAGAGGCCTGGGGGACTTCCATGTTGGCGAATAAGACTGCAGGAATGAAAAGGTCCCAGTCTTCAGGTTTCTCTTGTCCCAGCTTACGTAACATCATGGTGAGGCTGCCGTTGAAGCGCTCCACGATCCCATTTCCGGCTGGATGGTAGGGGCTTCTGTGGATGTGCTTGGCCCTCAAGATCTTAAAGATCTCCTCCATTAACAGGCTACGGAATTGGGATCCGTTATCCGTCAAAACTTGTTGAGGGAATCCCAACCGCGTCAAAATTTGCACTAGGGCTTCTTCGACATGCTTGGAATCCGTGCATGTTAGCGGTATAGCTTCGGCCCACATAGTGCAACTGTCGACTAAGTTCAAGATGAACCTGTTCCTTATTTTGTTCCTTTCTAGGGGTCCAACAATGTCGATAGCAACCAGTTCAAATTGCGTCCCCACTATTATCATTTCACCCATGGGAACTGGGGGTGTCCAATGCTTGGGTGCCACCCGTTGGCACTGGGCGCACGATTTCACGTATCTGATAATATCAGTGTTCATTCTTGGCCACCAATAGTGAGTCGATATTCGCTGAATAGTGGCATTATGTCTCATATGTCCGCTAAAGGGAAGAGAGTGTTCCATTTTTAAGATTTGTGCTCTGTACTGCGTCGGTTCTAGGATCTGGTTATGCCCTTGATCAGGGTTGCTTTTTCTACGATATAGTACGCCATCCTTAGAAAAGATGTCTCCGTTGTGTCTGGGGTCCTTGGCCGTGGGCAGTTTCCTAAAGCATGGTTCCAAGGTAGGGTCATTTTGTTGCGCTTCTTTTAGTTCCTGAGGTAACAAATTTGGCGCAGGCTCCCCTTCCTTCTTGGTTTGCTCTCTTGTGGTTACTGCTGCCACAGTCGGCTCTTTCGGTCTCCCAACAAACACATATCTACATCCAAGTATTACTGGGTAGATAGGATCATTAATAATAGACGCTTTGATAACAACTCTGACGAAATCAGAGTTTATCTAAACCAATGCGATGGGAAGCGTCATGGGTGTATCACTTTTGAAAACTCCACATAATTTGACGGTGTCTTCTGTCTCTTGACCAGTTTTGACCAAATGTCTTGCGACAATACAATCAAAAAATAATCATGTGTCAATAAGACAAGATGTTGAAGTCCCGTTCAAAATAACAGCTCCTCGCGTTGAGGGCCTCTTACCCTCAGGTTGAGAATCACTGACACTCATTCTCTGTTGCGAGGCTGTTAACAAGCAACCGATTCTATTCGTCCCGGTGTGCTTGCTCTGATCCGATGACCCTCGTGTAGGGGTCTTTCTCTTGTCTTGACCATTCTGGCGGCTGTGCCATGTAGGTCGGTTGGGTTGATCAGAATGTTGCGTGGGGTACTTGTTTTTAAAGAATTTCGATTTTTCCTGGGGAGTGTTCTGAGGTAATTTCTCGTTGACTACGGTGATTGGAAGAATGGGAAGACGGCTCTGGATTATTTTTCCGAAAATGCTCATCTGTCGGCTTGCATATAGTGCTGGGAAGCGCGGCCAAAGCATTCACGTAACGTTCAGACTTTCTAAGAATGTCCTCCAACTTTACTGCGCCCTTTACAGCCAGAAATCTACGGGTTTCGTTTGACAACGGGGATTTTATTTGTTCTGTAAAAACAAATTCCTGGAGTCCTTCAAAAGTGAGAGGGAGCTCGGAAAGTTCCACGCTCTTGGTCAAATATCCCGTCAGGCGTGAAGAGAATTGATGAAATGTCTCCGTGACTTCTTTTCTGCTGTTTCTGAACAGGTGCAAAAATTTGCGAGCGTTTATCTCGAACCGCTCCAGTAAAGCCTTCTTTAGCATGTCGTAAATGTCGTGACGGCTGCTTCCCAGTTTCACATAGACGTCATAAGCACTACCTTTCAGAGATTGTGAAAGTTTTAGACACCATCGGGAATTGTCTAACCCATATAGTGTCGCCATCATCTCAAATTTCTCGAGAAACGAGTCAATTTTCTCATTAGGGCTAGGGAAGGATTCTAGGGCGAAAGACATATAGCTATGAGTTGAGGAGATTGGTTACTGGATTGATCAGTCACCTGTGACTGAGGTGGAGATTATCCATTGCTGGAAGAAGACATAGCACCCCGACTTTGGACCTCTAGGGCCTTAAGCGCCAATTCATGCTGTCTTTCCTTCTCTCTTTCCTCATGCTATCTCTCCTTCTCTTTGTCCTCCTGTTTTGCCTTGCGAGCTTCCATCTCTGCCTCAATTTTCCTCTGTTCCATTTGAGATTGACGCTCTTCCGCTTCTTTCCTCTCCGCTCTATCTTGTGCTTCCTTCTCTGCCTCAATTTTCTTCTCCGCGTCATATCTGTCAAGTTCTTCATTGAATAACGCGGTCACTTCTTCTCCTTGCAATCCTGTTTCCTTTGCTTCTTCTCTCAGCATGGCTCTAAGTTTAGCTCGCTCAGCCATGGCTAATAACTAAATGCCGCTAACCCGAGAGAGAAAGAAGAAAAGAAGGAGAAAATAAACTCTATCCTTTACCAACTTACGAGAAAAACAAACCAAAAAAAAGTTAATATTATTTCGCTGAGATACCTCCTTGCCCCGTTATCCGTTATCTAATCTATCGCTGTTATTATCTGGCACTAGGCTCTTAAAACAGACGACTAAGCCAAATAAATGGGTGATCAGTCTAACAGTGGAAAAACTACTTTTACTATCGGTGGGAAAAATATGTATTACAAAAATGAAGGAAAAAAATTGTTCCTCTATTTTATAGATCCACCAAAACTCACCCACTCTAGAAGTCAGTTAAGAGTAAGGGACGTTATTAACTAGACGTAAAGCCAGAAATCGGTCCTTAGCTTAGCTCAAACTCTGCTGCTTCTTTAAAAAAACCTAGTGATTGTTAAACAATGACACGTTCTAGCGGCTTTAAACAAAATTAACATATATCTCATATATCTGACGAAGATTATATTCAGAACAATTTCCAGGTAACTCTATGATGCTGTGGAAAGAAAAACAGTCCTATATGTGTGTGATCAAACACCCATATACTAAGATCGTTGTCTAGATGGTAATTATTTTAATACCCTAACTCACAAGACAAACTCACAAACACACTCTATCTAAATGAAAATTCAGATTTACATATAAGACTTAGACATTTATCTAGACTCAGACTAGAGTCCAGTCTCGGGATGAGCGACGATTAGGTCGTAGAGTCTTCTGATCTAGATTCAAATCCGACGGACGTGCCCACATTAATGTCGAGGATGAATTATCAGATAGGTAATAGATGTTTATAGTCCTGTCTGAGCAGAGGTGATAGTGATGACCATGTGAAAGTAAGAGGTAAGATATAGTTTTCATCATGAGGGTGCTCGTGTAAGAGAAAGGACAGTCTCTGGATAGAATAATTTATCTAATCCAGCCTATCTGGACGACGATATTTAAATCAGACGCACTTTCTCTCCCTGTACGAAAATACAAGTTACACTGCACTCACATGCACACAATTCTGTGACAAATACGCACGAACGTGAAAAAACAAACTATGGATAACATATAATGGATATGGGTTGAACGACACGATAACTAAAGGTTTAATAAAGTTTATTATCAATAGAAAATCACAACATAAATCATATGCATCAATAGATCATGGTTTACAGACAAAATGAAAATTAAACAAATAGGTTCTCCCCTCTGGTAAAGGAAAAGAAAGGACGATCCCAACAGAGGTTAATTAACCCAAAAGATCAAAAAGTAACAATAAGTTGTGAAATAGTCAGTATGAGAAACGAATAGGTTCCTAATGTAATCTATCCCGTGACTAATCAGATTATGGAGATAACAAAAAGAAAGAAGAAACCATATAAGTATATTATGTTAACAAAAGACATAAGTTTCTTTCTCTGTTCATTCAATTCATATACACACAGTGGCCACATTCAGATTTGCTAACCCCAGTAGTTGTCTCAGACATTCCAAAGAAATACACTAATAAGTAATAATGCTATTAAGTGTCAAATTTTAGTTTGGCCAAATCCAGCCTCAGACTCGCCGTAGTTGCTGACTGCAAATTTCACGGGAGTCGCTAGAGTCGGTGTTTTAATTTATCCTGGATACAATAAGTTATCTATGTCTTCAGTTGGTTGGAATAAGGTTCATGCGTGGTGATAACCGATGTAGTATAAATAGAACATATAGATGGTTCTTGGGTTGTCTAGCCTCTGGTGGCTGAAACGCTAGGTTAAGTTACACAAATGTTGCTGACAATATATTTCGCCACAGCTGGCTGATAAGATTGATATAAGTAAATCTGGTAATAGTTCTGGTCCAGTTAATATTTTAGTTTAATGTTTCTATTATGCTGTCTCTCGGGAAAATGAGAAAAATTGGACCGCACAGGTCACAGCAAGAAACTCATCAATATTAAATATCATTGGATGCTTATAATATTATAAGTTCGTATGATCATAAGTTCATGTGGCCATAAAAAAGCCGCTAGTACTCAGGTTTTAATCAGCATAGATTTTAGGAAAGAAAATATAAACATTACACCAAATTACCAATATCATATCTAACGCGTGTTAAAATATGACCTTTTCACCACTCCGTTATAGATTAGATTTAAAACACACGTGTCTAGTTTATCCTATCGTTTTTTAACGCGTGCTATGAACACTAGTCATTTATAAAATTATATAAAATGGATAGAATTAAATAATATATACCGTCAGTAGACAGTTTTTTAATGCATGTACTAGTCAATTTAAAACATCTCTTACTGGGAAATAGCGAGTAATTAAATTTACCTTACGGCTGGAAAATTAAGCTATAAGTTATTTAATTAGCACATGAAATCTCAGTGAAATATAATGAAAACTTTAAACACACTAAATTACTTGAAGGCTAGTATATAAATTACCGCAATCAGAAAAATGAAACACTCCACAAAAATCTAATAATTTTCACTCTGTACGAGAAATCGTAAAATAACGAGCTATTGAATTCAGATAGATTTCTGTGCAACTGATCATGGCTATCGGAGAGACATAGTATATATTGATAAATTTCGTTCTATTGTTCTTTAATGCGAAAATCACACCTACTGCCAGACCCGAGCCAATTTGCCGTTCGATTCTTGAACAAAGATAATTTTACCACCTATTCCGCCGACAACCTCTCTGGCTTGACTTTCATCATCTCCGCCTTGCCGAATATCAGCTACGCAATTACTTCCTCTGAAAGTTTTACAATCCAAGTTCCATCTCAGATTTAATATCGTGTGTTTCCCTGATCAAAGAATATATTACGCCATGCTCCGCGCTTCGCTCTCTGTTTCACATAGGGCTTACTTGCCAGATGGCTCAAGTGTTAATTGCACTGGTGAATCCTTCGTTCATGTAGCAAAAAATATAAACTAGATGGGGAGGGGCAAAAGTGGATGATTACTGCTGCACTATTTCTATCTGTGTCACTTATATTTCCCTGTTAGCTTCTTTGTGTTGTTGTACAGGTCCCTCATTTATCCTTTGGCTGCAGCTTCCTCTCTTCCATTGGCTTCGAAATACTTTCTCTTGTCCCTTTTGATGTTTCTTCTTACTTCTTTGTTTGCTTCTATGTACACTTCAAGAGCCGTGGCTTTGGAGCTTCTGGTTTTGCTTCCGTTTAAATCTGCTTTCTTGTTTTTCCTGTCTTTTATCTTACTAATGGTTTCTGTTGTTATCCATGCTTTGTGCTGATGTTCCTTTTTTTCTCAGTACATATTCACATGTCTCGTTCCATATATTTTTTACTTGTTGCCAGTTGTCTTCCATATCTGTTTCATCTTCCAGCTGTTGGAGTATTTGTTATTTGATGAATACTGTGATTGACAATTTTTCTCTTATTTCCTGATTTTTTAGATATCCCACATTATACCTTTGTTTGTAGCTATATACTGTTGTAAATTTCTTGAGTTTTAGTTTTGATTTATCCAACAGAAGATGGTTGTCTGTGTTAAGGAACTTCCTTTAGTTATTATTAAAGTTCTTCAGTTCCATTGGGCTTGAATGATTGGGTTGCAGTACAATACAATTCAAGTAGTCGATATTCACCTCCAAATTTATGGTCTATAATTATGTTGCAGTTTTAGATTCATTTGTGTGATTATTATAATCTTTGCTTCATTTGTATGATTATTATAATCTTTGCTTCATTTGTGTGATTATTATAATCTTTGCTTCATTTGTGTGATTATTATAATCTTTGCTTCATTTGTGTGATTATTATCATCTTTGCTTCATTTGTGTGATTATTATAATCTTTGCTTCATTTATTGATTATTATAATCTTTGTTTCATTTGTGTGATTATTATAATATTTGCTTCATTTGTGTGATTATTATCATCTTTGCTTCATTTGTGTGATTATTATCATCTTTGCTTCATTTGTGTGATTATTATCATCTTTGCTTCAATTGTGTGATTATTATCATCTTTGCTTAATTTGTGTGATCATTATAATCTTTGCTTCATTTGTGTGATTATTATAATCTTTGCTTCATTTGTGTGATTATTATAATCTTTGCTTCATTTGTGTGATTATTATCATCTTTGCTTCATTTGTGTGATTATTATCATCTTTGCTTCATTTGCGTGATTATTATCATCTTTGCTTCATTTGCGTGATTATTATCATCTTTGCTTCATTTGTGTGATTATTATCATCTTTGCTTCATTTGTGTGATTATTATCATCTTTGCTTCATTTGTGTGATTATTATAATCTTTGCTTCATTTGTGTGATTATTATCATCTTTGCTTCTATTGTGTGATTATTATCATCTTTGCTTCATTTGTGTGATTATTATCATCTTTGCTTCATTTGTGTGATTATTATCATCTTTGCTACATTTGTGTGATTATTATAATCTTTGCTTTATTTGTGTGATTATTATAATCTTTGCTTCATTTTTGTGATTATTATAATCTTTGCTTCATTTGTGTGATTATTATAATCTTTGCTTTATTTGTGTGATTATTATAATCTTTGATTGTCATTTGTGTGATTATTATAATCTTTGATTGACATTTGTGTGATTATTATAATCTTTGATTGTCATTTGTGTGATTATTATAATCTTTGATTGTCATTTGTGTGATTATTATAATCTTTGATTGTCATTTGTGTGATTATTATAATCTTTGATTGTCATTTGTGTGATTATTATAATCTTTGATTGTCATTTGTGTGATTATTATAATCTTTGATTGTCATTTGTGTGATTATTATAATCTTTGATTGTCATTTGTGTGATTATTATAATCTTTGATTGTCATTTGTGTGATTATTATAATCTTTGATTGTCATTTGTGTGATTATTATAATCTTTGATTGTCATTTGTGTGATTATTATAATCTTTGATTGTCATTTGTGTGATTATTATAATCTTTGCTACATTTGTGTGATTATTATAATCTTTGCTACATTTGTGTGATTATTATCATCTTTGATTGTCATTTGTGTGATTATTATCATCTTTGATTGTCATTTGTGTGATTATTATCATCTTTGATTGTCATTTGTGTGATTATTATAATCTTTGATTGTCATTTGTGTGATTATTATCATCTTTGATTGTCATTTGTGTGATTATTATAATCTTTGATTGTCATTTGTGTGATTATTATCATCTTTGATTGTCATTTGTGTGATTATTATCATCTTTGATTGTCATTTGTGTGATTATTATCATCTTTGATTGTCATTTGTGTGATTATTATAATCTTTGATTGTCATTTGTGTGATTATTATAATCTTTGATTGTCATTTGTGTGATTATTATAATCTTTGATTGTCATTTGTGTGATTATTATAATCTTTGATTGTCATTTGTGTGATTATTATAATCTTTGCTACATTTGTGTGATTATTATAATTTTTGCTTCAGCGACTTTTCATTCAACTTATATTCATCTTATCTAGCAGTGTTATTTATTTATTATTATTTCCAACCTGTAGTTAATGTTGTATTCTGTACTGACCTTGCAAGGTTAAATTAACAGTCCGACTCTACGGCATAAACACGTCTGTCTTATAACCGTTTACTTTATAGCGTTTAAATTCTGCAACCAATTCCATTTAAATCCATATCTTGGAATAGCTATCACTTTCTCGAAAATAATGATATACCATAGTGATTCCCACTTTACGTCTATGTCTATTTTATTCATATACTTTTGGCATACATAGCCAGGCTTTAACTGCCTTATATATAATCTCAACTGCGATCGTGTCCCACGATTTTCGCGTTTATAATTTGGATTCACTGGTCCTACACATTTACCTTTATTGCTTTCCAAGAATTACCTTTACGGTTATACGCTATTCTACTTTAAAGTGGTTATACCACATATATTACACATTCTGAATCAGTGGCCATGCCACACATATTATAAACACTATGAATAAGTGGCTATGCCACACTTATAATAAACACTGCCGGACGGCACTACGGCCACACATAGACTATCGTTACTATGTTCAACGCGTCATACATCGATATGCTCGATCTATTCCAGTATTAATTCAGCTGAGGTGTTTCCTGGTGCAACCATATGAATGAGGCCCCGATTCACATACTTGCAAGCCCTGAAACAATCCTCAACAGTCTGATACCACTTCTGCTTATCTACATACTTGCACATCATGCAGTTGTGACCTAAACTTTTTACTTATGCACCACGTGATCAATCTGATTCTCAGTTCTGTAATAAGGTGATATCAATGTTGCTTTCTGTATTGCTTTATGTGGAAATATGCTTCCTCCTATAGCTAGTTGATTTGAAGCACAGAAGTTCGATAATAGTTGCCCATTCTTGGAGAGATGAGTATAATACCCACCAGCAAGACTATCATAGAAAAGATCTCCTAGTTCATTTGCTGATCATAGATTTTTTTCTAAACATGAGAGCACACATTTATTGTTCACTTGTAAATCTGTCATAGTTGTGAGAATCTATACAAGACAAGAGACAGAAGAAGTTGGAAATCCATTACAGCCAACCTTCGTTGTGGAGATGGCAACTGATGATGATTATACTTTATTTTTAAATTCAAAACTCCGCCAAGGCCGGTCCTAAGCCCGGCTGAAAAAGGAGGAAGGCGGCCTGCATGGCGGCCGTAAGGAGGCAACCCCTCCACCATGCAAAGGCACAACAGGCTAATCACCTGTTTGCTTTAAACTAAGATTACGAGTAATATAAGAGAGAAAACCGGACTGATTCTAAAGGCGACGAACTGGAATGGACTACGGACTACGACTTATGGAACTTGGAACACATGAAGTATAAATGGGAAAGAAGAGGAGCTGGTGGAAGAGATGAGGAAAGCAAAACTAGAAATCCTGGCTATTACGGAAACAAAGAAAAAGGGACAAGGAGTCATGGATCTCGATGGCAACACGCTGCTATACAGTGGTGTACCCACATCTGAAAGAGCTAAAGGGGGCGTGGGTTGCATTGTGGCCAAAAACCAAAAAGATAGTATCAAGGGATGGAACTTTGTCTCGGAGCGCATTATGGTTGTAAAACTAAAAGAAGGAGAAACCATAGTCAGCCTGGTCATAGTGTATGGGCCAAATGAGGATGAGAGAGCAGAGGTCAAGGAGGAATTCTTCGAGCTGCTTCAAATGACAGTAGATGACTGCCTAGATGAAGTTATCATGCTCGGAGATTTTAATGCCAGAGTTGGCAATGACCATGCTAGATGGGGTGGAGTTATTGGAAGATATGGAGAAGACACTCTCAATGACAATGGAAAGCGACTCCTTAGATTCTGCAGTGAGCAGAATCTGATCATGACAAACACAAAGTTCCCCCATAAGCGCATACATACATACACTAGATATGAACCAACCAAGAATGAGAAGTCAGTGATCGACTATGCCATTGTTAGGAGAAGCTCATTCAAATATGTCCGGGATGCTAGAGTCTGGAGGGGGCCAGAGATTGGAAGTGATCACTACCTGCTAACAATCAAAAGAACAACTGAAAGAGTTGCTCAGCCTAGGAACTGCCCAGCATCACGCCAGAAACCAAGTAAACGAGCGGGAGAAATGAGCATTAGGACCTACAAGCTGAGAGAGCCAGAAATTAAGACCAGATATCAGGAGCTTATTGCTGCAGCGGTGAGCAACACAGAAGAACGACCTGATGACTTGGAAACCCTCTGGATTAAATTCAAGGATATCATAAAGACAGCTGCTGCAGAAGCATGCAGTGAAGTCCGACTTGGGAACAAGAGAAAGAGGACACCTTGGTGGACAGAGGAAGTCAAAGAGAAAATAAGAAAGAAGAAAATGGCATGGAAACAATACTTAGGAGCTAAAAACACAACAGGACAAATGGAAAAATATAAAGAATACGTGACACTCAGAACAGAAGTAAAGAACAAAGTACTAGCAGCAAAACAGAAGTCCTGGGAAGAATTTGGAGAAAAGCTAGAAAAAGATGCACATGACCCTAAAGAACATGAGGAAGGAAAAACAATGCCCTCTCAAATTTATAAAGGACAAGCAAGGCAAATTGCTTACTGCCCCGAAGGAAGTAATGGAAAGATGGAAAGAATATTTCTCAGAACTCCTGGATGGTGAGCATGGTGAAGCATCAGAAATGATAGAGCTAACCACTAGCACAGAAGAGAAAACCAATGATGGTGAAGATGACATAAAGATGGAAGAACTGAAGGCAGCACTGGAGAAAATCAAGATGGGCAAAGCAGCAGGGCATGATGGTATAACACCAGAAATGGTTAAGTACATGGGAGCATCAGGCGACCTATTACTCTTAAGGGTTCTACAGGCAGCGTGGTACAATAAGGCGATACCAAAGGACTGGGAGATTGCCATCATAACACCAATTTTCAAAAAGGGTGACAATCGACAGTGTGGAAACCATAGAGTCATATCCCTTCTCAGTGTCCCTGGTAAAATCTACTCTAGAATCCTAGAGCAGAGACTCCGACGCCTAGCTGAGCCACAATTGGATGAGGTCCAGTGCGGATTCCGAGCAAACCGAAGTACTCAAGACCTAATCTTCACACTCAGACAGCTGAGTGAAAAGGCCCTTGAGTATAAGAGTGAGATCCATCTTTGTTTCATAGATCTGGAAAAGTCATTTGACAGGGTCCCCTGGAGCAAACTTTGGGACTGTTTGGCAAGGAAGAACATTCCAGCACCTCTGATTCATGCTATACAGAGCTTCTACAAGTCTTGCAGAAATTATGTGAGGACAGCAAACCATAAGTCAGAAGAGTTCAGGACCACCACTGGTGTAAGACAAGGTGATATCCTGTCACCTTACCTTTTCATACTCCTCATGGACGATGTCATCAAGGCATGTAAGGAGAGAACAAGAAAGTATTCAGTGGGGTACTGGAAGATGAGACAGGTCTGTATTTCGGAGCTTGCATTTGCTGATGATGTTGCCCTGATTGCTAAATCAGAGGCACATCTCCAATCCAACCTGCAAGTCTGGAAGGAAGAGCTGGAGAAGAGAGGGATAGTCATAAGCAGCTCTAAAACAAAATCCATGGTGATATCACGAGAAGAAAGGAGACATAAGATTAAGCTGGGAGAACAGGTCCTGGAGCAGGTCGACCACTTTAAATACCTTGGAGCTATTATAGACCGAAATGGAGGCATCAAAGAAGAGTTGGCCACTCGAAAAGCAGCAGCTGGGAGACTTTTTCAGGCCATTAATCGAGGATTCCTCAGCAAGAGAGAGGTTAGTAAGAAAACGAAGATGGCTGTATACCGCTCCACCTATGTCCCAGTCTTGACATATGGATGCGAGTCATGGGCAATGACTACAACCCACAAAAGCCAGATCCAAACCTCAGAAATGAGGTATCTGAGGAAGGTAGTTGAAGTAACAAGAAGAGACATGGTACGCAACCAGACGATACGTCAAGGCCTTAAATCTCACCCCCTGCAGACCCAAGTAGAACAGTCCCAACTAAGATGGTTTGGCCATGTCTGCAGAATGGGAGAAGATCGGCTACCACGACAAGCATGGGAAACAAAGAGCCAAGGATCCAGACCCCCAGGACGACCCAGAGTCCGCTGGGAGGACAACATTAGACAATCTTTGAAGGACCGAGGACTAGAATGGAACCAGGCCAGGAGGAAGACAGCCGATAGAATAGTTTGGCGCTCTCTCTTCCAAACCCCTACACCTCACAGTAGAAGGGGAACGACTAAGTAAGTAAGTAAGTTTAAATTCAACATAACAGAGTCTGTTTTTTTTCGTGTTACCTTTATTTGGGCTGTATTTTGTTTTGTTTAAACATAAATCTACACCCTGTGGGCTCAGCCGTAAGTAAACTAACTTCTAGTGAGTCGGGATATTTTAGTTAATGTGGCTGGGCACCAAATCTCCTTTCTCAACCTTATGTACTTAACATAGTCCTTTTTTAGGATTTCTGAGAAAGAATTTATAGTCCAGAAAATATCCTGTTTAGTTGCCAGAATTCTCGTTGCATTAAGGATTTCTAGTAGACTATTTCCCGAGGAGAGGCAGTTCCTTCAACTTTGTAGACTGAAATCATATCATCTAGATATGATCTTTTATTCTTTCATCAAATCTGTCACTCTTCTTCAAAATCCCCACCACAGCAATCAGTTTCCTTCTCACTGTCTTGCCTTCCCTAACTCAAGAGCAGAACCAGATAGATCAGATAGATAGACAGACAGACAGACAGATAAGAAAACAATTTAATTTTCCAATGGTTGAGAATAGGGCGCATGGGCTTGTCTTTCATTCTGTCCTCCCACTTGCTCATCGTTTGTTTCTATTTATCCAGACATTCTCTAAGGTACTTAAAGTATTAATTTAATGGCAGTGCAAAATCTGATCACAATTAAGAAATCAATTATATTAGATCATCAGACCTTCCATATAGTATATTAGTTAATAATTCGAAACATAATCAGTGCTTGTTTTGTAGGTCATGTGGAAGATTGATAAAAATGAGCAGCTGAGTAAGCCAAACTTTTCTTAAATAGGTCTAACCTTGGTGTTGGATATGGAACAGCCATCCCAGATTGTGGAACAACAGTCTAGGTGTGTTTGTATTTGAGATGTAGGAAACATTTTCCTTGCCCTCTTATCCAGGAAGTATTTGATTTTGGCTAATTTGTAAACTGTCTGCGCCGTTAGCTTTGTCCGTACATGTACATGTGAGTTCCATCTTAGGTGATGGTCAATAGTTGTTAGACCTAGAGTGTTATGTTCATTTACGTTTTCAATTATAGTGCGTTTCACAATGTTTGACGCTGTTTAATATTCAATATATCTGCAACCACTTGATCGTAATTGTTGCAACTTTGCATATGACCTAATGATCGCTATGTCCCGAGGGGGGACTTTTTTCCTCGTTAACAAACTATTGGTTTTAAATTTTCTTTTTTTAAAGTATACAAAATCGACCACCTCCTACTCCAACCATGTATTTAAAGGGCTTACCCCTTCATATCTCACCTATTTCGATTTCCCATCTTGAACGCATTTCACGTGACTTTCCCCGTGTTTCAGCTCACTACCACACTGTTTTGAACATTACATTGATCCTTCCGGTGTGTTCAGTTACCGTTCTACTGATTGTGTATTTCAGTGCATAGGCGTATCTTGCGGTATTCTAGGTCTCTAATACAATGGGTATGAAAGTCAAGTTCCTTACACTGCATACAATGGCAGTGAAGATGTATAAATATTTCTGCAGAGAAGCTAAGCGTGGTAAACTGTATCGGAGTCTCTCAAATCCTGAAAAGATAACTATTCACGCTTTGGGTTTAAGTAAACGCTCATTTCATCAGTTACTCAAAGCTAATGGAATTTTTAGTTCAATCAATACCAGGACGCAAGGAAGAAAGGAAGTAGTAGATAGTTTTGACAGGGATGTGATGACAGAGAGATTCGTAGAATGTTATATTCCAAAGAAACTGTGACACTAAGAAAACTGAAAATTCGGCTGAGAACACACAATGACATTGATATGTCGAAATCAACATTATGGATAACTGTTAGATGCATTGGCTTTACGTTTAGGAGAAGCAGCACTTAGTATCTATGAGAAGTAAATATTTACGTGAAGTACGGGAAATGGGTAATCAAGATTATGATATTGTATATGTGGATGAGACTTGGATCAATGTTCACCACACAAGATAACAGGAATGGCAGTTATCAGTTGGAACGATTAAAAGATGTATACCCAGTGGAAAAGGACAACGTCTGATAATGGCACATACAGGCAGCAGACATAATGGGCTAGTGAAAAATGCTGAACTTATTTTCACTTCCAATTATACGGAAAACCGGGACTATCATACCGAGATGAACGGTAACATATTTAGAGAGTGGATTGAAAATACTCTTCTTCCGTCCCTAGACAGACCATCCTGTCTGATAATGGACTACGCATCATACAACAACGCTGTGGCAGAAGAAGACAAAATCCCGACATCTTCGAGTACAAAAGATGCTATAAATATTTGGCTCAGAAAAGAAGACATTCCATTTAAAGAGGGGTTTCTGAAACCCGAATTATTGTCCCTTGTTAAGAAATCACAAAAGACCAAGATATTCCATATTGACAAGTTGATTCAACAGCATGGTCATATGTGTTTGAGACTGCCACCTTATCATTTACATTTAAACCCAATTAAACTGGTTTGGGCAAAAGTTAAAGGACAGGTGGCAGCTGAAAATAAAATTTCAAACTATGCAATATGAAAGAACTATCATATGCCGCCCTCACGCAGATAGACAAAGATTATTAGTGTAAATGTGAAGACCACGTCTTAAAAGAGGAAAATGACTTTTGGAAAAAAAGATGGACTTTCGTTCGTTCAGCCAAAAATAGTCATCAATATGTTAGACTCGTCTGACTCAGAATAAGTGTGTAAATACCTTATATGTTTTATATGTTTTCTCCTTCATCTATGTGTATATGTAAACCAATTCATTTCCTTTTTATCTCTGCGATGTCACTACTATCTTTAACATACACAGTACTTTCACCTCTGCATGCATCCATTCACGTTTTAGTATAAAAAGTAACATTTACAACGAATGGGCGTTATTATTCTCTCAAATATTTCGAAGAAATAAAAAAATACCCCACGTAGTAATCAGTTAACAAACCCCTCTAACATTCGAATTGTTATAGACGCCTATGCCGAAAATATGCAACTTCCGTCATTTACGGTAAATTATTTTCTTCCAGGACAAAATAATTACTTCGTTAAAAAATAACAAAGGAATTAGCCGTTGCAAGACAAGAACACTTCCTGCAACATTGAATTTTATAAAAACTTTGAGACATTGAAAGTATAAGACCACATGCAAAAAATCATGTTTATTAGTGCAAGGAATATAGAGATATTTGAAGTCAATCGTCGACCGATCTTTTTGAAACGCACTATAGTGATGTTTCAATATAGAGCTGTAGTGTTGTATTCTGCGAGTTTTGTAATTTTTGTCTGGTTAATATAAACGTACATTTTGTTTTACTAATATTTATATTTGCATTAAATTCTTATTGCTCCATTCAATAAGATTTTGTTTGTGGCAGCGCTGGTTAACTGTTGGTTGGTACACACAACCTTTGTTTACCCAGGATCTTTTGCCTCAAACGTTGGTAATTAACTTCACCGTTGTTGGCCGTTTATATACAACACACATGTAGTGACCACATAACACCACGAAGTATATTGTCCCTTTGAGGACAGTACAGGTATTTTATTGGAATGCGCTCAGGTTATAAAGATAGTTATACCGGACTGACTCCAGGGAATGTAACTTTTCCTGATTATGCTGGCCGCTATCTTAGCACACTTATCCACCATCGAAGTGTCGTAACTACTCTACGTACCGGTACCCTTCCTTCAGAATAAAGCTTCACCGCTCCTTCCTCCTTGTACGAGGTGTGTTCAAATTAAACCCGTCCCAGTGGCTTTATAACAAATATATGTAAGGTACATCAGCAGGAGTAGTAAAATTAAATACAGCAATTGTTATTAAGCAAGTACCCACTGGGGTTCTTTAGAAATAGTCCCCATAGGCATTCAGACACGCATCCCACTGCTTGGGTAGATGGCGGATGCCGTCCGAGAAAAATGACTTTGGTTGCTTATTGAACCATTTGGTCACCGAGGCCCTGACGTCTGCATCGGAGTCGAATCGTTGTCCCATTAGAGATTTTTTTAAGGGTCCGAAATAATGAAAGTCACATGGTGACAGTGCGGGACTGTAGGCTGGGTGGGGCAGAACTTCCCACCTTTTCCTTGCTAACGCTTCCTTCACAATGTTCGCAACATGTGGACGAGCATTGTCGTGCAACATAATCACACCACGCGAAAGCATGCCGGATCGTTTATTCTTGATGGCTGTAGTCTTAGACACACTTTTGTCACCATACACTGCTTTCATTCGGCGATGAATGTCAACTGGTCAACATCCTTCGGCTGTTAGGAACTGAATCAACGCTCGCTGATTGACCTTGGACGGATTCCTTATCACACCGGCCATTATTTTAACGGTCTGCAGCACAACCAATGAATACTAGGAGAATGAACACTTACACACTTGTACATTCGTATGTGCTTATTACGTCAGATGTCACGTCATCATGCTCCTCCTACGAATGTCCACTTTCATTTGAACACGCCTCGTACTATTGTCGGAACTCATCAGCCTACCTATATATTGAGGCTTATGTCTACACAACCCGGACATGGGATATCTAAGAGACGACACATAGGCTCCTTTAACAAGTGGTCTCCTTCAGTATGGCTGCCTTGCTTCAGTTTCGACGTCTCTCACGCTTCTGCCTGATGATGAGAAAAACGTGCCTAACCTCTTTCTGTTTTGACCCTTCCTATGCGCATCATTTCCGTACATCCCTTTTTTCTACCTCGTCTATACCACTCATGTTAGACTTCTCTTTCTTCTTTCCCTTACTACCACATGTGTATCGTCTAGTCAACATTGTTCTTTACCTTAATACCACATGTGTATCGTCCAGTCAACATTGTTCTTTCCCTTACTGCCACATGTGTATTGTCTAGTCAACATTGTTCTTTCTCTTACTGCCACATGTGTATCGTCCAGTCAACATTGTTCTTTCCCTTACTGCCACATGTGTATTGTCTAGTCAACATTGTTCTTTCTCTTACTGCCACATGTGTATCGTCCAGTCAACATTGTTCTTTCCCTTACTGCCACATGTGTATTGTCTAGTCAACATTGTTCTTTCTCTTACTGCCACATGTGTATCGTCTAGTCAACATTGTTCTTTCCCTTACTACCACATGTGTGTCGTCTAGTCAACATTGTTCTTTCCCTTACTGCCACATGTGTATTGTCTAGTCAACATTGTTCTTTCCCTTACTGCCACATGTGTATCGTCTAGTCAACATTGTTCTTTCTCTTACTGCCACATGTGTATCGTCTAGTCAACATTGTTGTTTCCCTTACTACCACATGTGTGTCGTCTAGTCAACATTGTTCTTTCCCTTACTACCACATGTGTATTGTCTAGTCAACATTGTTCTTTCCCTTACTGCCACATGTGTATTGTCTAGTCAACATTGTTCTTTCCCTTACTGCCACATGTGTATCGTCTAGTCAACATTGTTGTTTCCCTTACTACCACATGTGTGTCGTCTAGTCAACATTGTTCTTTCCCTTACTGCCACATGTGTATTGTGTTGTCAACATTATTCTTTCCCTTACTGCCACATGTGTATCGTCTAGTCAACATTGTTCTTTCCCTTACTACCACATGTGTATTGTCTAGTCAACATTGTTCTTTCCCTTACTGCCACATGTGTATTGTCTAGTCAACATTGTTTTTTCCCTTACTGCCACATGTGTATCGTTTTGTAAAAATCGTTTTTGTGTGATGTAACTTTTATCTGTAGTATAAACAGTAGACAAAAGTTTTTCTTGTGTGATGAAACTTTTATCTGTAGTATAATCAGTAGACAAAAGTTGTTCTTGTGTGATGCTACTTTTATCTGTAGTATAAACAGTAGACAAAAGTTGTTCTTGTGTGATGTAACTTTTATCTGTAGTATAAACAGTAGACAAAAGTTGTTCTTGTGTGATGTAACTTTTATCTGTAGTATAAACAGTAGACAAAAGTTGTTCTTGTGTGATGTAACTTTTATCTGTAGTATAAACAGTAGACAAAAGTTGGACGGACTTATTTGGAAATAAAACAAAAGTAACTGGTAAAAGTTGAAGGAACTGCTTGTGTTTCGAGATACTGAAGTGAACTATAATAGACAAAATTTGGACTGATTCATTTGGAAATAAAACTAATAAATAAAGCAAAATATGGCTGCCCAAAGAAATTTATCACAATAGTGCAGCAACTGCATGATGGAATGCAGGCTAGAGTTCAGGAAAACGGTGAGCTATCAGAACCTTTCCCCGTCTCAAATGGAGTTAAACAAGGGTGCGTACTTGCACCGACTCTGTTCAGTATCATGTTTTCTGCTATTCAGACTGATGCTTTTAGAGACGGGGACACAGGAATCGACATTAGTTATCGTATTGATGGAAAATTGTTTAACCTTAGGAGGCTTCAAGCAAAAACCAAGGTCAAATCACACACCATCAGAGATCTTCTGTTTGCTGATGATTGTGCCCTCAATGTTGGCTCAGAGGCTGATCTGCAGCATAGTGTGGATAGATTCTCCGAAGCCTGCGCTAACTTTGGGCTTACCATCAACACGAAGAAAACAGAAATCATGTACCAACCAGCTCCTGGCACAACTTATACTGAGCCAATCATCAAGGTTAATGGTGAGAAACTGAATGTTGTGAACAGATTCACATACCTTGGTAGCACACTATCCCAGAACATTGTCATTGATGATGAGGTGAACACCAGGATCTCCAACGTCAGCAGCACATTTGGCAGACTATACACCAACGTTTGGCATCGAAGTGGCATTAGTCTACAGACAAAGCTGAAGGTGTACAGAGCTGTGGTGCTTCCAGTGCTGCTATATGCAAGTGAAACATGGACTGTATACAGGCGCCACGTAAAGAAGCTAAACCACTTCCATACAGTTTGTCTCAGGAAGATAATGAACATCAAATGGCAAGACAAGATCCCGGATACCGCCGTTCTTGACAGAGCTGGTATCCCTAGTATTGATACTATTCTGATGCAGTCACAGATTCGCTGGGCAGGTCATGTAGTCCGCATGCCAGACCATCGACTGCCAAAGATACTCTTTTATGGTGAGATACAGAAGGGTAAACGCTCCCATGGTGGCCAAAAGAAGCGCTTCAAAGACAAGTTAAAGACGTCATTGAAAACCTTTGACATAAACCCAGACACATGGGAAGCTGCTGCGCAAGACCGAACTGCTTGGCACACATCTCTTCGTAAAGGTGCAGCGGCATGCGAATCATCCAGAAGAGCAGCAGCGGAACAGCGGAGACAAGCTAGAAAGGACCGTGTAATAAAACCTTCACATGAAGCAAACATTCCCTGCCCACACTGTCCGAGATCTTTCCAGGCCCGCATCGGGCTTATCAGTCACCTTCGTACCCATAGACTAACCTAACATATTCCTAAATAATTGGATGAACAGAGTGGTCTTCATCACCCGTGATGGACGAACAACACAAACTTTTATCTGTAGTATAAACAGTAGACAAAAGTCGGACGGACTTATTTGGAAATAAAACAAAAGTAACATGTAAAAGTTGAAGGAACTGCTTGTGTTTCGAGAGACTGAAGTGAACTATAATAGACAAAATTTGGACTGATTCATTTGGAAATAAAACAAAAATAATTGATAACACAGACCGTTCCAGTTAGATGACATAGACTAATAATTATTAACGAATAGGACGACAATAAACAAGTAAAATAAAGATTTGACTTACCACATAGCACGTGATCATGGAGGCATCACGCGAGATGAGCTCTTATCTTGACTTGTCACATAATACACTATCGTTGGCGCATGACAAATGATGACCTCTTATTTTGACTTGTCACATAACACACTATCGTTCTGTCACGACAATTGATGATCTCTTTTTTTGACGTCATATAATACTTGGTCATTGATTCATTACAAATGATGACCTCTTTTTTTGACTTGTCATATAATATACTATCGTTGGGGCTTGACAAATGATGACCTCTTATTTTGACTTGTCAAATAACCCACTATCTTTGGGGCATGACAAATGATGATCTCTTATTTTGACTTGTCAAATAACCCACTATCTTTGGGGCATGACAAATGATGATCTCTTATTTTGACTTGTGTCAAATAATACTTGGTCATTGATTCATTACAAATGATGAAAGCTTACATTGAATTGTCACATGACACTTGATCATTGGGACATCACAGTAGATGAAGGCTTGTACTTTTGTCTATTGCGTATTAGTCTGTTTAGTTCTGCAACGGTTTAGTGCGTGTTAATATTTGGTCACTACCTCCTAATATGTTATTTCTGGTTTTATTCATTATGCCAACTTCAATCAGTTTGTGGAAGTTAAATGTTTCTATTATATGACAAATTACTGTCCTGAATTCCAGAGCCAGACGTGGCTTTTCCACAGTGTCTATCTATATTAAATAAAAATGAAAATATTAATACAAATTTAATAACGTGTGTTTGTCAGTTATCTTACCTGATCAGAACATTGTCACAGGAAGTAACAGTACAAGTTATCATTGATAGAACCTCGTGAGTTCACAGATTTCACAAGATTGCTACCATCTTATTGTAACGTTGACGTCTGCCCAAGCTTGTTGTAGTTATAACTGTGGTCTATATGTCAGATGTCTGCTAATACCATTGACTTTTAATGTCCCTGACCTTCATCGTGTGGTCATTTTCTCTGCGCTCTGTCTTATTTTCCCGTGTCTATTTTACTTGTTTTATACGATTCTACCCCCGCCCCAACACACATAACAATCGTGTTTACTACTTCTGTTCCAAACAAGGTCACATCGGAAAAAATCGGTTCTTGTCGTATTGAGGTTAGCACCATGCCTGTAGACTCTGACAACCTCTCTACACATATTTCAATTTATATTCTCTAAATCAGTTTTGTTGATTTTTTTTCTATGTGACATTTCTCTATGTCTAAAGTGTTTTTATTCCCTTTTAACAATAGTTTTGGAAGCACTAGAAATAAAACATTATTGTGATAAAGACCATGCAAAATCTCAGATTTCCCCAGCTGATAATTAAAAGTGTCTGGACATGGAAAATATCACGTAGTTTATAGCTGATGTTAGAAAACTCTTATCAACAACAACATTCAGATATAGTGTATACAATCATTATGGACATATGGTCAACGTCACAGACTATCAGTGACACAATTATGGACGGCAGCTGTCTCGTCTCCGGTATGCAAGAAAAAACAACAACAAAACAGATAAACAACCAAACAAGCAAACAGATTCGTTGAAATAAAGACAAGGTAACAAACAATAACAATATAGTTTGTGTAATCTGATAAAAATGAAATGTCAAAACAGATACATTCGATCAATTTTCAATTAAGCAAAGTCTAACCCGATATTTTTCTTCAACCTGGCAGGATCAGAAGGCAGTACCAAAACGTCTTGTGTCCTCAAGTTAGATGCATACCTACATATAGGTCAGTCTGTATGTGACATTGGGGTACTGGAAGTTGACTTGTGACATTATTCACATCAGCACCTAACATATTAAGTCGATAAACTGCTGTACACGAAATGGGGGCACATCACAGTCGTCCTTCTATGACATCTGGCGGTAAGTTATCAGTGCTTATATGTGTGTAATTATATGTATGGAAATCACATTTAACGTATGATGACGTGTAAGTTATCAGTGCTTATATGTGAGTAATTCTATGTATAGATATGACATTTAACATATGATGACGTGTAAGAGACATCAAATATTGGAGATATCAGCTTTGATAGGTGTGGTGGCCAGTTCCCATCCTCGGTGACTGTCGTACGTTTTTAAAGGTAGGTCAGAAGATATTTATGGTCCTGTCTGAGCAGAGGTGATAGTGGTAAATATGTGAGAATAAAGGTTTAAGAAATAGATTTTTCACGAGGGAATAGTGTAAGAGGAAGATCAGTCTCTGAAGTGAGTAGTTTCTCTAGTCCAGCCTATCTATACGACTATGTTTGTATCAGAGTTGAATAGGAAAAAAAACATAAACAACACACACACAAATAATAATACGTCTTATCAGACGACCTTAATCCCCCTAAAAAAGAAATATAGGTTACACTACATACACACACACACACACACACACACCCAATTAGGTGACGTCAAGACGCACAAGCGTGAAAAAACTATGGATAGTAGATATGGGTAGGGGTTTGACAACACACTAAATTAAGTTTTGTTTAGATTATTATCACTTAAACTTTACAACATCAAACATATACATATACAAAAATCATGGTTACAGACATATTACTCTTATGGTTTATATTTTTGGTCTCTCTCATGAATGAAGAAAAAGGACCGCACAGGTCAAAAATTGAAGACCCAATAATAACAATAATGTCACCGGTAGCCTTTAAGACCGCTGGTTTACTGGTTTTTGATCAAGCCTAAATCAGGAAGAAAACAAAACTTTTAACCAAAATGACAATCTTATGCTATCACGCGTAAAGTGTGATCTCTGATCCTCTCTGTCCTCTAATTAAAATAAAAGGCACACGATAGTCTTAGTCTATCTTATCGCGCTTCGCTCATCTAGTACGGGTTGGGTTTTAGGTATGCGCCTTTCCCCTCCCGCCCAGTAAATCACTCAGCGCACAATATCAGGGTTAATTTAATTAAAAATACTCCCTTAACAAATATCGCCTGTCATTATTAGCTAGTTGATTGTTTTAACCCATGATATAAACACTAGTCATTAACACAAATTTTACACACAAAGAAATATAATGCGCGTACTACTCTGTCACTTTTAACATTATACTTAAGTCAGCTAAAAAATGGTTGATGGATTTTACATTACTGAACCACTGGTAAGAGAATATCTGCGCGCATGCTATTTTGCTAGTCTTAACGCTCGGGAATAGCAGTGAATAAAATGGTAAAACTTTTAATACATTTAATACTTAAGCACAACTTAAATTATTACCAAAATCAGAAACTTAAATCCCCACGGACAATTTAACACATTTAGCGTATAAAATGATTCCTAGTCTGGCGTGATTAGATTTATCCAAAATTTCTGAGAGTCTGATAACTGGCTAGGAGAGAAGGCAGAATATATACGGATTTCCTGCAATATCTCTACAAGGTGACAAAAGTCACACCTTGGACGTATCAGGGGAAATCCACGCGCTAAACTTCTAAGATAAATGATTCTACGGTTCGCTCACTCGCTATGCCGAAACGACATCAAAAATACATCCCTTGCGAACGGGCTTTCTTAGATTATCTCCGCCTGCCGTAGATCAAATACTTAATTAAGTCCCCCTGAAAATGTAAACATTAATGGTACGGGAATAATCTTATCTCCCTTGATTTTTCAAACAAACAAACCGTTACACGGCAACATTTCTGCCCGTCGTTTCCCCCATTCAAAGAACCCGATTATCTCTACGCGCGCTTCTGTCTGTCAAGGTGAGTAAACAGACAGCGAATTGCGTGGTTGGCTTTAGCAAAACGTAAATGCTAATTAAGGAAGCAAACGTGGTCGGATCTCCGTGGCTATATTTACATCACACGTCACAGTGACCTTTGTCTTATCAAACTTGTGGTGCAGTACAAGAAAATACGATGCGCCGTTCCTAGTAAAATGAATGTTTACGTTGCGGTGACAAGGTCTTCGCCAGTAACACTAGAACTAAAACAGAGGAGAAAGGAAGTGGGAAGTAAGTTATAAATGAAAGTGAATTACAATAATACGATCCGTAAAGGAGAATTTCCGATGTTAACGTCACAGACTTCTGTTTGTACAAAATAAAACGGCCATAAAACAAAATGGCGGTAGACGTTAAGAAATAAGTAAGACATACATTTAGGAGGTGGCCTCAGGCAAAGGTGTGTTATATGGTTAGATTATCCGTTTAATGTATTCAATCCTACAAATATCCCATAAGGTAGATTAACATAATTTTTTTTCAGGATCTGATTTATGCCTCGAGCACTCTGGAGGTATGAGCTGTTGGAATACATGGTTACAGTTGACGAGCCCATCTTAGAGATGCCGTAAAGATGTTAATAAAACTGGCCACAGAGTCGTTTACTAACGTCATCAATGTACATTCCATTGCAAGTGTTGCATATGTTGTTAATATTATTGTGTGATTGACATTTAAACCCATCAGCGATGGCAAATGTGGCTTAAGGCAACGATTGTTTACTTGTACTAATAACATAATGACACGTATTACAATGTACTTTGTTGCATTCTTTGATACCAAAGTGCAAGCCATTGTCGACGTTCTGATGTCTATGAATCAGAGATACCGTGAATGTCTTGTCACACATATATGCCACTGAGGGTTCTTCCTTGAATGCTTTCCGGGGTTGGTAGATAAGTCTGGAGCAGAGATAGATAGCAGGAACTATTACAGCATCACTATGAGATTTATAGGTAAATTTTAAGTTAACTCAGAAGCCGTTTTGTGACTGGAGTTAAGGGCCTTTTGCCGAGAGATGTCGATGGCGTGTCGTAGGATAGAGGTGAGAACATGAACACCCCTAATGGTTTACTATAGTAAAGTCCAATCTGTCATGTGTTTGGTTAGGCCAGTCGTTGTCAGTTTTACAGACTGGGTGTAAGCGGAAAAGTTGAGAGAATGGTAATAAGTCACGTGATGTATAAATGTAAGGAGATACACAAAGATGGTAGGCTAACTATGTCTATCTGATGGTTTGTCGCTGACAGAAGTATTGCGGTTGGGAGGAGTAATGAGGACAGTAATGTCCAGAAAGTTGACAGTTACGGTAGAAGTGTATGAGATGAACGTGATAGTAGTGTGGAAGTTATTTACACAGTCAATGTGAGAGGTGAATGTGATAGTAGTGTGGAAGTTATTTACACAGTCAATGTGAGAGGTGAATGTGATAGCAGTGTGGAAGTTATTTACACAGTCAAGGTGAGAGGTGAATGTGATAGTAGTGTGGAAGTTAATTACAAAGTCAATGTGAGAGGTGAATGTGATAGTATTAGATAAAATATCTGTTATAGCCCCTCCCCTCCCTCCCCCCTCCCGTTTTACGCCCGCCCATCCCGTGGCCACAGTCAGAACATTACCTCCTGTTATTACAATTAGTTTATCACTGAACTTAAATAGATGGCCAAGACTTTATTTGAAGTGAGAGGGAAAACCCGTTGTTGACGCGTGTACTGTGAGTGATTGGAGTAGACCAGGTCACATGACAGTGATGTATATATCTAATGTTTGACATCCGGTTGTCAGATGATATATGCCGATGCTGATGGCGATGATGATGATGGTGGTGATAACAATGGTGATGAGCTTGAATGGTATGAAGTTCTGACAGTCATGATGATAGTGATGTTGAGTCAATGATGATTGTTGTGTTTGTAATTATGAGGTAGACTGTGGGGGTAAAGGAGACGATAGAGTTGGTTGTAATGATATGATGACGTGTTACAAATATTTTTAATAACAACAAATTATTTATGTTCAGGTAACAAGATGGACACCGTGACCTTGGCAAAACAGGAACGGGAAAGAAAAGGTGTGTTGTTGTTGTTGTTGTTACTGTTGTTGTGATTGTAGTTATTGTTGTTGTTGGTGTTGTTTATGCTGATGATGTTGTTGATGTTGTTGGTTGTTGTTGCTAATGTTGGTTGTTGTTGTTGACGGTTGCTGTTGTTGTTTTTGATGTGGTTGTCGTTGATGTTGTTGCTGTTGTTCTTGGTGTTGTTGGTTGTTGCTGTTGGTGTTGCTGTTGGTGGTTGTTAGTTGTTATTGTTTGTTGTTGTTGTTGCTGCTATTGATGCTGTTGGTGTTGCTGTTGTTTCTGCTGCTGTTGGTGTTGTTGGTTGTTGTTGTTGTTGCTATTGGTGTTGTTGTTTTTGTTGCTATTGGTTGTTGTTGTTGTTGTTGCTGCTGTTGGTTGTTGTTGTTGCTGTTATTGCTGTTGTTGGTTGTTGTTGTTGCTGCTGTATTTGGTGTTGTTTGTTGTTGTTGTTGGTTGTTGTATCTGATGTTGTTTTTAGTTGTTGCTGTTGCTGGTTATTGTGGTTGCGGTTGTTGGTTGTTATTGTTGTTGTTTGTTGTTGTTGTTGTTGTTTGTTGTTGTTGTTGGTTGCTGTTGATGTTCCGGTCGTTGTTAGTTGTTGATGTTGCTGTTGTTGGTTGTTGGGTTTGCTGCTGTACTTGTTGCTGTTATTGTTGTTGTTGGTATTGTTACTTTTGCTGTTGGTGTTGTTATTGTTGTTGCTGTGGCTGTTACCATTGCTGTTGTTGTTGTTGTTGTTGTTGCTGTTCATATAATTTAGATGAAATTGTTAATGTTGCCTTATTGGTTATGTACGAGTAATTGATGCAAGACGCAATGAGCACATTGTTATTGTTTTGTTGATGTTACAAGTACAGATAGTTGTGATATTAAAGTCTGTTATAGTAGTGATAGTTAGAGGTTTGTGCTAGTTTATAGTGACACTCATTTTTTGTTCTTGTTGATACTTCAGTACAGATGGTTGTGATGTTAAAGACTATTACAGCAGTGATAGAGGTTTTTGCTTGTTAATGGTGACATTTATTTATTGATTAGAAAATCAAAGAATGTTATTTTTGTTGTATATTCTCTCATTAACTTTTAACTTCAGGTTTAGCACAACCATTCAGTAAACAAACACGTCAAGTCTTTCTTTCAGTGCCCACTGTTCAAGAATTCTCCATGTCTACTTTATCCCCCTCATGTTTTTCCCTTATACTCGGCCTCTATTTGATGTTGTCTTCTTACATTTCTCTTACTTTGAGGTTTCCAGAGCAAGGTTTCTTTGTGATGTTAACAACTGGTTTTCTTAGTGTATGTCCTATCCAACTTGAGTTTCTTATTCTCACGTCGTGTTAGCAACTGGTTTTCTTAGTGTATGCCCTATCTAACTTGAGTTTCTTATTCTCAAGTCGTGTTAACAACTGGTTTTCTTAGTGTATGTCCTATCTAACTTGAGTTTCTTATTCTCACGTCGTGTTAACAACTGGTTTTCTTAGTGTATGTCCTATCTAACTTGAGTTTCTTATTCTCACGTCGTGTTAACAACTGGTTTTCTTAGTGTTTGTCCTATCTAATTTGAGTTTCTTATTCTGACGTCGTGCTAACAACTGGTTTTCTTAGTGTATGCCCTATCTAACTTGAGTTTCTTATTCTCACGTCGTGTTAACAACTGGTTTTCTTAGTGTATGTCCTATCTAACATGAGTTTCTTACTCTCACGTCATGTTAACAACTGGTTTTCTTAGTGTATGTCCTATCTAACTTGAGTTTCTTATTCTCACGTCATGTTAACAACTGGTTTTCTCAGTGTATGTCCTATCTAACTTGAGTTTCTTATTCTCACGTCGTGTTAACAACTGATTTTCTTAGTGTATGTCCTATCTAATTTGAGTTTCTTATTCTCACGTCGTGCTAACAACTGGTTTTCTTAGTGTATGCCCTATCTAACTTGAAATTCTTATTCTCACGTCGTGTTATTAACTGGTTTTCTTAGTGTATGTCCTATCTAACATGAGTTTCTTATTCTCACGTCGTGTTAACAACTGGTTTTCTTAGTGTATGTCCTATCTAACTTGAGTTTCTTATTCTCACGTTGTGTTAACTATTCGTTTTCTAAGTGTATGTCCTATCTAACTTGAGTGTCTTATTCTCACGTCGTGTTAACAACTGGTTTTTTTAGTGTATGTCCTATCTAACTTGAGTTTCTTATCCTCACGTCGTGTTAACAACTGGTTTTCTTAGTGTATGTCCTATCTAACATGAGTTTCTTATTCTCACGTCGTGTTAACAACTGGTTTTCTTAGTGTATGTCCAATCTAACTTGAGTTTCTTATTCTCACGTTGTGTTAACTATTCGTTTTCTAAGTGTATGTCCTATCTAACTTGAGTGTCTTATTCTCACGTCGTGTTAACAACTTGTTTTTTTAGTGTATGTCCTATCTAATTTGAGTTTCTTTTTCTCACGTCTTGTTAACAACTGGTTTTCTTAGTGTATGTCCTATCTAACTTGAGTTTCTTATTCTCACGTCGTGTTAACAACTGGTTTTCTTAGTGTATGTCCTATCTAACTTGAGTTTCTTATTCTCACATCGTGTTAACAACTGGTTTTTTTAGTGTATGTCCTATCTAACTTGAGTTTCTTATTCTCACGTCGTGTTAACAACTGGTTTTCTCAGTGTATGTCCTATCTAACTTAAGTTTTTTATTCTCACGTCGTGTTAACAACTGGTTTTCTTAGTGTATGTCCTATCTAACTTGAGTTTCTTTTTCTCACGTCGTGTTAACAACTGGTTTTCTTAGTGTATGTCCTATCTAACATGAGTTTCTTATTCTCACGTCGTGTTAACAACTGGTTTTCTTAGTGTATGTCCTATCTAACTTGAGTTTCTTATTCTTACATTGTGTTAACTATTCGTTTTCTAAGTGTATGTCCTCTCTAACTTGAGTGTCTTATTCTCACGTCGTGTTAACAACTGGTTTTTTAGTGTATGTCCTATCTAACTTGAGTTTCTTTTTCTCACGTCGTGTTAACAACTGGTTTTCTTAGTGTATGTCCTATCTAACTTGAGTTTCTTATTCTCACGTCGTATTAACAACTGGTTTTCTTAGTGTATGTCCTATCTAACTTGAGTTTCTTATTCTCAGGTCGTGTTAACAACTGGTTTTCTCAGTGTATGTTCTATCGAACTTGAGTTTCTTATTCTAATGTCGTGTTAACACCTGGTTTTCTTAGTGTTTGTCCTATCTAACTTGAGTTTCTTATTCTCACGTCGTGTTAACAACTGGTTTTCTTAGTGTATGTCCTATATAACTTGAGTTTCTTATTCTCACGTCGTGTTCCAGTGGAACTTGTCTGGTCCTTTCCATTCAGATTTTACATGCGTGTTTGAAAGGGGGGGGGGGGGGGGGTGGGGGGGGGGGGGAGGGGGGTTGATATGTTGTGACAATGTCAACATAACAGCAATGGTCACGGTTGGGTCATAAAGTTGACCAATTTTTTATGACACAGGCTGGACATGTAGTTGAAAATACATCTTGACGGACACATTTATTGTACGACGACGAAGTCAAACATCATGGGATGATAAAGCATAATTGATAAATCCTCAAGAAATCATCATGCAGATATAAATACATGATTAATACATAGCATCAAGGTCAAACTTGACCGGACTCACTAACCAACGTCATCTCAAGGACGATGGAAGTACTGCGGTGGACATTTCTTATATTCCTAGTTTTTCATCACGACGATTCATATAATATGAAGGGTATCTCCCAAGAAGATCCGATGCGTTACGATCCAGACAAAGCTCAACAAGAATCTGGACACACTAACGACACGCCATAACAAGACGTGCCGAAGCTCTACCAGATCATGCCAAGGGCAATTAGAGTATCAATCATGATACATAGACGAGCCAGGTTTGGCTAATGCAAACATTCCCATCAGGGAGATATTATAGCGTATATTTTGATGGAGTCTTCCCGTGTCTTGGGGTAAGACTTATCACCATTCTCGTCAAAGACGTCTATCTTTATGAAAAGACATTAAGGATCCGCCCAGCGTAATTGCTGTTTGGCAACAAATCGACAGCACCTGTTGGCGCTATCCTATTCGATGCTAGTGCAAAAAGGCACGCAAATAATTAAACATATTATTAATTTAGATGCGCTCACATGTGTGTCTATAAAAACTAGACCCGCGTTTGAGGATCTCAAACACAAAATTCCCACGCGAAAAAAGGACTTAACAGATGCTTCTACCTCAAGGTAGTTTCCGTAAGATATTCAGGAAAGTGAGAACAATGCTGCATTGGCTGAGCATGTTAACTCTGCCGAAATTTTAGTCAAGGATTATTTAATACAATTTTAGCTCGTACAAACCCCCAGCTTAGTTAATTCCGCGAAATTCCGTTTTTTTAATTATTATAAAGCTCTGCTTAAGAACAATTGATCATCAGTGGGTGAGGTTATGGCGTTAAAAATTGGATAGTTCACTTGGCAGCTTTTATGTTTCTACTTAGCTGCCAATAAGTATGTCTGTTCTGCCCCAGTTGATGTTTAGTTCATTGCAGATAGATCATTGGATCACACTTGTCACTGGTCAAGTTTGAAAGTTGTAGGATGTTCCAAAAAGAATCAGGGAGTAAATGTAAAGCCGGCCCCGCGTCTCTAAGACCCTTCTGATGATGGTGTCTAGTGTCGACTTCAGGTCACTTATACCCTCACTTGTTCCAGAAATAGTACCCTCATTTGGTACCTCCAATTAGCATGGCAAAAGAAGAAAACACATACCCTCTAAGTAAGGAGTTTTCCGACACATACTTACGTGTCCTCATCTTCCGATTCCACTATCCCATCTTTAGAATGTTTACCATCGCTGAGAATTAATCTTAATCCCAGAGGGCGAAAAACTATCTTTACATTTAAAATAAAAAGTTTTATATTTAACTTACTTACTTACTTAGTCGTTCCCCTTCTACCGTGAGGTGTAGAGGTTTGGAAGAGAGAGCACAGACTATCCCATCAGCTGTCTTCTTCCTGGCCCAGTTCCACTCCAGTCCTCGGTCCTCCAAAGATTGTCCAATTATGTCCTCCCAGCGGACTCTGGGTCGTCCTGGGGGTCTGGATCTCTGGCTCTTTGTTTCCCATGTCTGTCGTGGTAGCCGATCCTCTCCCATTCTGCAGACATGGCCAAACCATCTTAGTTGGGACTGTTCTATTTAGGTCTGCAGCGGGCGGGATTTTAGGTCTTGACGTATCGTCTGGTTGCGGACCATGTCTCTTCTTGTTACTTCAACCACCTTCCTCAGATAACTCATTTCTGAGGTTTGGATCTGACTTTTGTGGGTTGTAGTAATTGTCCATGACTTGCATCCATATGTCAAGACTGGGACATAGGTGGAGCGGTATACAGATATCTTCGTTTTCTTACCAACCTCTTTCTTGCTGAGGAATCTTTGATTTATGGCCTGAAACAGTCTCCCAGCCGCTGCTTTTCGAGTGGCCAACTCTTCTTTGATGCCTCCCTTTCGGTCTATAATAACTTCAAGATATTTAAAATGGTCGACCTGCTCCAAGACCTATTCTCCCACCTTAATCTGATGTTTGCTTTCTTCTCGTGATATCACCATGGATTTTGTTTTAGAGCTGCTTATGACCACCCCCCTCTTCTCCAGCTCTTCCTTCCAGACTTGCAGGTTGGATTGGAGATGAGACTCTGATTTAACAATTAGGATAACATCATCAGCAAATGCTAGTACTCAAATACAGACCTGTCTCATCATTCAGTACCCCACTGAATACTTTCTTGTTCTCTCCTTACATGCCTTGATGACATCGTCCATGAGGAGTATGAAAAGATAAGGTGAAAGGATATCGCCTTGTCTTACACCAGTGGTGGTCCTGAACTCTTCTGACTTATAGTTTGCTGTTTTATATTTAACTTTACATGAAAATTTTAACACTATAGAATGAATATTTTTACATTTACATCTGTTGAAAAGGTTGTAAACTTTCATTGCCTTTGGAGTGAATATGTTTCATATTTACACTGGTTAAAAAGGCTGAAACTTTCATTACATTTAGAGTGAATATGTTTTACATTTACGCTGGTTGGAAAGATTTATAATATAACAAGTATGTAAATCATTTCTTTCATCATTCCCTCCCTGATTCATATGGTACTTTGGATTACCTCTGCTTTTGGCTCTTTATAAGAAACTCGCAATAAAGTAGTCACCACCACTGGCAGTGGTGGTTCATGAAATCATCATTCTATATGCTGAGGTTGCCAGCCTCAAATGACTTGAAAATCTACTAGCAATTTTCACATATTAAAATTCACATGTCAATATATACGTATTAGTTCAAGTGTTATAAATGAAAAAAAACATAGAATTCTAAATGTGCAACGTATGCCAATCTTTTGGCTCACAGACTGCTGGCTCAGAGGAATAAAGGCACTTGTAGAGGACTCTTACACTTGGTCTTGAGTTTTGTTACTTTAACAATAAGTTCCCACTTTGATTTGTGTTTCAGCTTCCTCGGATTCCGGTGTTCCTCAATAATAATATTAATGTTTTCATGGGCTCTTAAGTCCTCAATAATTTCAACCAAGTGTGGTCCAATAAATATAAATATATAAATTAAAAAATAATATAGTATGAAATCAGTTTTACAAGTAAACGGTACACATGAGACAAGGGACGTTTCGGGTTTTACCCTCCGTCAGCCACAGTTACGAACAGGTGACAAGGACAAGAACTACTTATAGGTACTACAAAGGTCTGTGATGATGAGGAAAACGTCAAATGAGCGATACAAGCAGATGAAAACACAGTGATGAGCGAAACGATAACATTAATAATGAAAGAAAATCGTGAAACCAGAAAGACATGTCGAAACAAGAAAGTAAATAATCAACGAAACGAAGACAGGAATGAACAACACTAATAAAATGCGTGAAAAATCACTTAGCTGTGTCGAGGAAGGAAACATTCAAAATGGCTGAAAAACTAAGGCGTCATGCGGAAGTGACGTAGGAGCTAGTGACGGCTAAGAACAGAAAAATGAGGAAATGAGACGAACCAAAGCAAAAACAAGGATAGATAGGAAAATAACGACAGAAGCCACCAGAATTATGCAAAATGATGCTGGACATTCATCCCAGCAGGAGCTAAAACGCCCATTTGAAAAAAGAGGCGATTCTCCAACAAAAAGCGAGTTCGGTCGTCGCCGATACATGAACGGAGGGCAGTGACATGAATGTCAGAGTTACCCGAATGGTCAGGGCTGTTGAAGTGAAGGGCTACTGGTAAATGTTTGCCATGATTGATGTCATTCAAGTGTTCACGAAACCTGTCTGCCAAACGTCTGCCAGTCTCACCAATATAGGTCATGTCACACCTCTTGCAGATGATAGCATAAATCAGGTTTCTGGATTCGCTCGTGAAAGACTCCCCAATGGTAAATTTACCATTCGGAAAGGAGACTAACTGCGTTTGGAGTACAAAAGGACAGGTCTTACATATGCGGCGTTGGCAGGGTTTAGTACCAAAGTGAGAAGGACTAGTTTGTCTCAAGCGACTATGCACAAGAATATCCCTAAAATTCTTATCCCTACGATATGCCAACAAAGGGGTATCACGAAACAACTCTCTAGTATTATGATCAGAGTGGAGAATAGGCAGATGACGGAACAGAATTTTGTTCACCGCCAAACAGTGAGGGTGGAAAGTTAAGACAAGTTTGAGTATGTCAGATGTAGTAGTAGGTTTAGCAGTGAGTGCAACCTGGCGAGTAACGGGACTAATGCGATTAAGGGCATCAGATAAGACTCTTTCAGGATAGTGACGTCGGCGAAAAAACTCGAGCATTTCTTGAGCTCGTTCACGGAAATCATCTTCATCGTGACATATTCGACGTAAGCGTAGAAGTTGAGAGTAGGGAATGGAATTTTTACAGCTGGGAGGGTGAGAAGAGGTGTAAAGAAGGAAACCATGGGCATCAGTACTTTTATAAAAGACAGAGGTGGTAAGGCCTGTAAGAGTAATATTGACAGTGAGGTTAAGGAAGTTAACTGAAGTGGTAGAAATCTGAGAAGTGAATTTGATTGCAGGATGGAAATTGCCAACATAGTCAATGAATCTTCTGAGGTTAGCTTCAGACATGTCTGTGACACCAATACCATCGTCGATATAGCGACGGTAAAACTCAGGTAATGGTCCATCGTAACTTTGAAGCACCAAATATTCGAAGTGACCCATGAAGAGGCAGGCATAACTCGGGTCCATTTTGGTGCCCATAGCAACGCCACATCTTCAGGTTTCATGATGTTATGGCCAACCACAAAATATAAGCTGATCTTAGTCCGAAACGACGCTGGTAGCGTACATCCGCAAAACCCCTAGAAGCCAAATCGACGATGGCAACGTCACTTTTGTGTTCCGTGAAATGTGTTCCGTATTTTCGTAATTTGGTATTTTAACATAACGGAAGTTACTCTTTTTTTATTCAGAAGAGCGCTATCTTTGAGTTGTGATTCGGAAACACGCTTGTTCTAGCTAATTTCACTGTGAAAAAACGGTAAATCTGTCAGCTTTCGATCGGCGATTATTGTTGTTTATACAGACAATGTCAAGCGAACCAACCACATCATGTTTATCAAAACATAGGTCTTTTTTATCTGTAGAAAAAGCTAGGGAACTGTGTATCTTTGACGAGTTTATCGAGAATGATGATTTCTAAAGTGAAAATGATGATTTCAAATTTGAACTTAACGAAGAAGCTAGTTCTAATGAGGAGGGGCGTGGTCACAGCCAGGCCCTAGTGCTACAAAAGTTTTGACCAAATCATCGACAAAAAGGGGGAAAAGCATTAGTACCAAGGGCAATTAGTAATGAATGGATTTCAGTACCAAACATCAGTATTACAGAGACCCAAAACGGATTCAGATTTCTTCCCAAATATGGTCGCAAACCAGGAGTACACGATGACTTAGGTCTTAGTGAGGCATCAACTCCTTTTGACTGCTATAGGACATTGTTTACTGATGACATTAACAAAACATCACAGAAAGCTGAAACTTGTAATTAATATTCATATATGGATTAGTGTTATTTTAAAAAAAACCATGGAGCACTTTGGATAATATTTCAGTCTTTATGCATGGGTTGGTGGGTACATTTTTCATTCACTAAAATGAATTAAAAATAAAAATTGTTTACATTATTACTGATAATTGAATATAATATGAAGAATAGCACTTAAAAGCCCCAATATTATAATTCTAAATATATTTATCTTTACTGTGAAACATAATTTGTGTGTCTTGTTGTGTAATATCAACACAATATATGATTTAATTTAAAAGTTCACGCGGCCTTGAATATCTTCTTTTTTATTTTAATGATGATGGTACGGTCTGCTGGATGGTCTGTAAAACATTAACAAAACATCACAGAAAGCTGAAACTTGTAATTAATATTTATATATGGATTAATGTTATTTAAAAAAAAACCATGGAGCACTTTAGATAATATTTCAGTTTTTATGCATGGGTTGGTGGGTACATTTTTCATTCACTAAAATGAATTTTTTAAAAAAAATTGTTTACATTATTACTGATAATTGAATATAATATGAAGAATAGCACTTAAAAGCCCCAATATTATAATTCTAAATATATTTATCTTTACTGTGAAACATAATTTGTGTGTCTTGTTGTGTAATATCAACACAATATATGATTTAATTTAAAAGTTCACGCAGCCTTGAATATGTTCTTTTATATTTTAATGATGATGGTACGGTCTGCTGGATGGTCTGTAAAACATTAACAAAATATCACAGGAAGCTGACACTTGTAAATAATATTCATATATGGATTAGTGTTATTCTAAAAGATGCTGGAGCACTCTGGATAATGTTTCAGTTTTTATGCATGGGTTGGTAAGTACATTTTTCATTCACTAAAATGAGTTTTTATTAAAAAGTAGTCTATAAAATATGTAGAATATCACTAACATCCTTCATATTTTAATTCTACATTCATTTATCTTTACTGTGATGTATAATATGTGTGTCTTTGTTGTATAAAAACAATACAATATATGATTTAATTTAAAAGCTTCACGAGGCCTATAATGTCCTTTTTCTTTCCAAATGTCTATAATGTTTATATGGTTCGCTGGATGGTGTGTAAAACATTAACAAAATATCACAGGAAGCTGACACTTGTAAATAATATTCATATATGGATTAGTGATATTTTAAAAGACCCTAGAGCACTCTGGATAATATTTCAGTCTATTGCATGGGTTGGTAAATACATTTTTAATAGACTAAAATTATTTTTTTCTTGAAAGTGGTCTATATTATTACTCATCACTGATTACTATATGTAGAATATCACTAAAAGTATTTCATATACTAACTCTACATTCATTTATCTTTACTGTGATGTATAATATGTGTGTCTTTGTTGTATAATAACAATACAATGTATGATTTAATTTAAAAGCTTCACGCGGCCTCTAATGTCCTTTTTCTTTCCAAATGTCTATAATGTTTATATGGTTCGCTTGATGGTCTGTAAAACATTAACAAAATATCACAGGAAGCTGACACTTGTAAGTAATATTCATATATGGATTAGTGATATTTTAAAAGATGCTGGAGCTCTCTGGATAATATTTCAGTGTTTATGCATGGGTTGGTGAGTACATTTTTCATTCACTAAAATGAGTCTTTTCTTGAAAGTGGTCTATATTATGACCCATAACTGAATACTATATGTAGAATATCACTAAAAATCTTTCATATTCTATTTCTACATTCATTTATCTTTACTGTGATGTATAATATGTGTGTCTTTGTTGTGTAATAACTCAGTAACTTTAGAATTTATAAAGGTACTGCTTTAAGGTACAAAAATAATTCTTGCAAAACTGATGAAAAAATTCCGGCCTGCAAGAGTTTAACTCTGGTTGTCTTGTTGTCGCGAGATAGATTTTCGTAGTGTTCTACTCTGGCTGAAGTGTCAGGTTATATTGCCTGTCTCCCTCCCCCCCCCTTCCGAATGTGTTTGTTATAATGTTAAGCAGGGCTCCAATTGGAATAGCTGCTGTGCCTTCATTCTGAGTGTCTGCCAATCGTTTCAAACATGTGCATTTTGAGGGGTAATTCAAGTTATTTCCTCATAGACAATTCTGCACGTTACTGCAGAAGTCATGTCTCCCAAATATGGAGTGAAAACATCCGTCCTCTCTCGGCAATGTTCAAAAATAACTTCTTACACCCGCTCGGTCTATTACAACATTTTCCGCTCACGTGTGTCCGACTGATAAGTGCGTGCCTGTAATCTGTTACAGACAGGTAATTTATCGCCCAGCATGCCTTAGATAAACCCAACGCTCGGTCGCTGACCTGGGTTCATGATGAGTTATCACTGAGAGAAGTGGAAGACGATTTGAAAGTACAAAATATCTACTTGATAGTAGAGAAAGAAAAGAGTGACCTCAGAAATTTAGTTCACAAAAAAATGTAACTAAGTACTGCCTGAGAGGAAAAGAGATTGGTCCAAAGTTAATGTGACGCATATATGTATTAGATGCTTACATAAAGAGATATATTAGATATGTATTAGATGCTAACATAAAGATATGTCAGATGTGTATTATATGCTTACATAAAGAGATATATCTGATATGTATTCTATTAGATGCTTACATAAAGAGATATTTCAGATATGTATAAGATGCTTACTTAACGAGATATTTCAGAAATATATTAGATGATTACATAAATATATATTTCAGATATGTATTAGATGCTTACATAAAGATACGTTTCATATATATATATATATATATATATATATATATATATATATATATATATATATATATATATATATATATATATATATAATATATTTACATAAAGATATGTTGGAGATATGTATTAGGTGCTTACGTACAGAGATATCTCAAATATTTATAAGATACTTACATAAAAATATATTTCAGATATGTATTAGATACCTGCTAACGCTTACATAATCAAAGGAGGTAAGAGAAGGGTTTAATTATAGACATGGATAGAGAAGGTTAGAGATAGGTGAGTACTGAGAGTGACGCAATTATAATCTAGGTTAGAGATAGGTGAGTACTGAGAGTGACGCAATTATAATCTAGGTTAGAGATAGGTGAGTACTGAGAGTGATGCAATTATAAACTAGGATAGAGAAGGTTAGAGATAGGTGAGTACTGAGAGTGACGCGATTATAGACTAGGATAGAGAAGGTTAGAGATAGGTGAGTACTGAGAGTGACGCAATTATAGACTAGGATAGATGTTACGGTGTTTTATCGGCGTCGTCTGCTATATTTGGCAGCACGCATTTTTGATGATAAGAGAATTCATGTAGAATCCTTGTTATACTTCATGGTTTAATGAACGCAATCCGCACAGTCGGATTGTGACGCGTGAGCGTTTGCATGGTCACGCGTAGTGACCAATTTAGGGGACCCTTTTTGTATTTGACCGTCACGCCATGAAGTCGCATTGTTGAATCCTTCCAGAGTTAGGCTACGTATTGCCGAATTATTATTATTGATGGACGCGCAGGGTCGGTCCATAGTTCCTTAATGGATAATGAAATATAATGTTAGTAGATCAGTGGATGATCTATATATTAAATATTCGTCAAATACACAGGCGTATCATTACCGTCTGACTGGATGACAGCAGAGCGTGTACATCGCCTTTGATGTTCTGACATGAACTTATTTGACTGGAAGAGTGACGGTATCATGGATTCCCATTGACTAATGCAGATGTACATTTCTTATATTGATGAATCACCGTATGATGTTCTTCACATGTCTTGTCAAATAAATGTATATATTGGACTCAGTATGAAAGACTTACCGCATTCGTCATTCGACTTGAAGGTTGGCCTGCATGCCATCTTATATTGATTGTATTCGCATTATACTTAAACTAATCTTCTATGAGGAAGACTTCTAACATATATTTATGAAGAATGGTATTCGCACTGAACAAACAATGAAGTGCCAACGACTACGATACAGACCAGACAATATCTCAATTACATCTTTAATAATTGTCTGAGTACGAACCCACGTACGGACACATATAATCAAGTGATCTGTGATCAAACTGATAGTCCGCATAAACTCAACTGCGATATCAACCACGCTTCTGTATCAACTGGTGGCCGGATGTTGGCTGTGGAATTTCTATTTCACGTTTATGAACTTATCTACAATCAAATCGAATCCGCAAAAATATATCTCTTCGATTTTCATTGACATTTTCTGCGCATGCGAATATGACGTCATTGCATAGCAACAGTCGAACGATCATGAATGACAAGCAAAATTCAACGACATGGAATTAAACTTATCAAGCATCAACTACCGAAAGATTTCTGGTCACACAGACAGCATTTCTGCATGAAATATCCATGGTAGAGTGGCACATGTTGGCTCTGTTTTAACAATTCAGAAATTCAAAAGATAAGTAATTTTTGTGCCTACAAATGTTGAGTCCACGTCAGTCATTTCATAGGCATGTTTTTGACAATAATGTTAAGTGTGTCATTTTATATATATTTCTGTAGTCTTGTCGATATTCGTGGGCGGTTGGGAAGGAGAATTACATCTGGTTACATGTCTTTGCGAATGACCAGATCAGGTGTAATTGTTCTATAAGGCCGTGAATTAATTGCATTTAGCGAAGGACTCATGGATGACACTGCCTATGATTGTTCGTTCGGACTTGTCATTAATTCACCTTGTATGTCAGGTGTCCAGTTCTGTGAAATAATCGTTGTATTTTACCGTATTCAGTTTCATTTTTATTCAGTTCTAGTCATATGTTCGTAATCTATCCCGTTTATTCTGACCTGGCTATCTTTATATTCATTTAGATGTATTGTATGACCGTCAAATGAGTCATGTGACGTCATTATTCGTAGTGTCCATATTTTTCTCTTGCCTTAGTTAACCTTCACCTTTCTATATTTCCTGTTGGTATACTTAGTTTATAAAATCATTTAGTTTTGTGAAAATGCCACTTTTGTATTGTACTATTGTACTGTAAAGCCTTGGTTAATCATTTGTATTGTCTTCATTAATGTCATGTTCTAATAATATTTATATGAATTAATTTTAATAATATATTTAATTAATTTGATTAATTTTTATCAAATTGGATGATGACTTAGGGTGTGTCATCATAGTGCAGTATTGGTCCAATAAATGAGTGAGGCACATTGTATATGATGCTTAGGGCATAAGGATTACAATTAAATATTGAAGTAAAATAACTTTATTGAATAATTATTTGGTATTCACACCATGCATAGGTGTTGAATTGGGAAACTATATGTGATATAGTACAAAGTACACGTACATGGTGCTACAGTGTTGTCTAGGCACACATATATGATAACATAATATACTTATGGTAGGACAATTCCCATAATTATTAAATATTAATATTAGGTGCATGATATGAATTCAGCATCTTAAATAAATAAATGTCATAACTATTTATGACATATTAATAAGTACATATAATATTATTATAAAATATTATATAGTTGTTGAACTTACAGTTCATATTAAGAGATTATTATAGTTGGTTATATTGAGTGACCATACTTTCTTGCATATACATATAATTATATTATTGACTAAATAAGTATTTTAGTTATTTGACATGACCACGTTTACGCTAGATTATTATATGTGGCTTGGTGAGAGTTGTGGTTTACATGGTATAGAATTAGAAATATATGCATACAATGAGCTTGTACATAAATTGCAATTTGATGAACGGAATCGAAAATTAGAAGAAGAAGAACGTCAGGATAAATTAAAGGAGTTTGCATTAGAGGAGAAGAAGGTCTCAGAGGAATATAGGGATTCTCCAGACAAGTTAGTTAATAAAGAACAGTGTGTTGATGTGGGATTAAATAAGTTCTCAGTGAAACTTGGTGTAGAAGGTAACATGTTAATACCTATTGTCAAGGGAGAGTTGGCTTGTAATAATTTGATGAATAGTGATGAAGAAGTTGAAGCTGCTTTAAAGGAGGAAGAGGAAGAGAGGAAAGCTACATTGAAGCAGGAGGAAAAAAAACTTAGACAAGAAGAAGACAGAAGGAAAGCTAGAGAGGAAATAGAAGAAATTGAGAAGGAAAACAGATTAAGAGAATTAGATGAAAATTTATTATTAGATAAATTTTTATGTCGTACAGCGTCGGATTTGACGGAGTTTGCTAACAATAAGTTACATTCTGTCCCACATATGAATATGGCTAGGGACATAGCAGACTTACTGGATGGAGTGTTTCGTACTTTTGTGGAACGTTACGTACATGTCCAACATGGTTCTATATTGAATAACATTCATAATGCTATTCTTTGCGACGATGATTATGATAAACAAATGGACAACTCACGGAATAGGCAGGAAAGAGTGACAAATTTAGAAACCATTGATGAGAAAAGAGAGGAGGAGTTATTGGAGATTATTGCCAGTCAAGAACAGGCTATAAGGGACTTGCGAAAAGAGGCGAGTTTACCGAAGTTTGAGACCGATATTGATGATTCGAGATTGAGGACACTGGAAGTGGAGCTTGCAAATTCTAGGACCTCATCAGAATCCACTATGGTTATTTTTGAACATTTTCTCCAGGAGGGAGATAGATTGGGTTTACGTGGTGCAAGCTGTGAGGAGTATGCCATGGAACATTTTTTAATTCAAATGAGCCATGATCTTGAGGAGTTTATTTGGAATGTGTGTAGATATGCCCCTTCACAGAAGAAAGCTGTGAGACTTTATAAAATATTATCCACTATTTTTTATGATGAATGTAAAATGACTACTCAGGAAGGTAGTAGTACTAAGTTAAATGAGTTGAAGGAAACCATAACGAGGCATAAGGATAGGGAGATTACCCTTACTAATGAGCTGATACATCAAAAAGGTGAATATGAGAAGAAGCTGTCAGCAATGGATTTTGAAATTACAGGGTCGAATAATAGATTGTCGGAGTTGATAGTAGATATTACTAAATGTCGTAGTCAGAAGAAGGAATTAGAAACCTCATTAGAATCCACTATGGAAAAAAATAAATCTTTGGAGTCTGAGGTTGAGAAACTCTCATTGAAGATTTCACAAGATAATGCCTCAGCTTACCAAAGAAAACTTCATGCACAGAGGGCGCACATTCAGTCGTTGTTGTCTGAGGTTGATCGACTGAAATTACTTGATCAGACAAATGTAAATTTAAAGATAGAAAATCATACACAGGGTGTTAAGATTCAAGAGCTTAAAGCTGAAATTTCACTTTTGAAATCAACTGTAGATATGCAAGTGCATAACCGGAGTCGAGAATGTATAGACCAGGCCATCCAATGTGAATTGATTCTCACTGATGATGTACAGTTAGGATCCCTTTACTATGATACGGAACAATATAAACAGTTCTATCTAAATAGGGGCATTAAGACAAAAACTGAAATAAAAAAAAAGGAAAAATGGTAGTGTATCATTTGATGACAATAAGATAATGGATGTATGTCATACAGATAATGATAAATTTTATGAATTTTGTCTTAGACAGGAAAAAAAGTTGGACGATGAGGCAAATTCATTGAAACAGATGCTGAACGACCAGATAAGTAAAGTGAAATCTTCCACGCTTGACTTGGCATTGTTGCGTGAAGATAATAAGACACTTTTGGTTAATTCCCATAGGGGTAACGAAACAAATAAGAAAGTATCTGATGAAGTGCAATCAGAAAATGATGAGAATACAGAATCTGGTATTGATGTTACTATATCTTCCTCGAGTGATGATTGTCTCATTGATGACAGGGTTACTGCATTAGAAGCGTCCCTCCTGAATGAGAAACATAGCTATGCTGAACTTAAAAAGGAAACGCAACAACAAATTTATGAACTTTCAACAGCATTGAACACATTAGAATCTTTATTTGAGAGTGAGAAGAATAGAACCATTAAATTCGATAAGGAAAATAAGAAGCAGAGACAGGAGATTGCATTCCTGACTTCTGAGAGTAATAAATTAAGAAAGAGGGTTGATTGTTTACTAGATGTAATGGCACGTAAACATATATTGATGAACAACAGAGGAGAGAAACGTACTTTGCAACATGATTTAAGTACGAGGACTGATACTAAACTATCAATACACCCAATGGTAGTTAGGAGGTCATTCCGGGGAAAATATACCTTCCCTCGACAGGATGCTACTGCCAATTCTGATAATAAAAGTTGGCGACAAGCTCAGATTACAACTGATCCTAAGAAAACTATTAACACTGTCAGTAGGGTAAAGGATTTTACTAAGAAGAGTAATGTATGGAAAAATAATGTTGGAATCAAGAGTAATGAGAAAATACCAAATAAAATTACTACCAGCACACTGAAACAAAAGAACGTATGTAGTTCTTCTCAATCTTCTACTACTACACGTTCTACAAATGTATCATTACAGGATAAGGGTAATTTTACTCAAGCCGTTTTCCCATATTAGTGACAATGGTCCTACATATATTGGGAAATATGCGTATTCTCGCACGGTGTTAGTGCGTAATCTGCCACATGTAACTACATGGCAGACACTTAGAAATTTCTTTAGTTACACGGCAAACGTTAAGTTTGTTCGTCTTCTGCCATCATTTAATGGTCAGAATAGTGAGGCGTTGGTTACATTCTGTAACAATAGAGACGCTCGTTTTGTTGTCGATCGTGATAATGGTGTTTACTTTCATCCTGTCTTATTTGTTTTTACCATGCCTACAATATACAGTAACATGGTTATTGGTTTTAACTATGCTCAGCCCAATGCAGCATTAGTTTCGTATATCGTCTATTTGTCTATATCAAAGACATGCTATTGAAGTGACATGGTCTCATCAACGCTTTCAAAATTTATAGGGAACATTTTTATTAAATACCTCCTTAATTTGAGGTAAACAGATGCTACTAAATTATACATAAATATATCTCCGTCAGATGCCGACAACTATCACTGTCAGCGACGTTTACATTTAAGGACTTGCAATCGTTTCATGAACTTCAAATTCAACTAACGTGACTGTTCTACTACTTCAAACGTGGAACGATATTTCAAATTTCGTTAACGATAATATTAAATATGTCACGAGTCTACGGGATGTCAAGTTCTCCTGGGACATACAACGCTTGATGATACCGAAATTCGTACCTCAAGTAACGTTGGTACAATCAATGATGTTGAATATCACGGTTTCAGCAAACAAGCGAAATTTATGTTTACAATCCGCAAGGAGTCTGGACATTCAACTTCCTTTACATTTCTTCGTTGATGAGGATATTTTCAAGTGAAAAGAAACTAGAATTTAATATGTCAAAGAGATGCTGAACAATAAGTCCTTCGTAACGATTACGTACTTCGTGAATGACTGTTTACATTGCATACTTATGATTTATACTACGAATGAAACAATTTATGGATACGTTCTTCAAACGAAATTAATTATAACAAGAGACAGAATTCGATTTTTCATTACGAATGTTTGACTTTGGTTAGTGTCCATTCGTGATGCAGCTCACTTCGAGGCAATCGGAAAGAATATCTGAATTCCGGCGGGACAAATATCGCTATACTTCAGCAATTGAAATAACTAATTGAACACTGAATACGGATAAACTTTTTTCCGCTAAAATTTAACTAATCGTATATTCAAATGGAACTTATCGTAGACTCAATGGAACTAATGGTAGATTCACCTATGGACATTACTACGTTTGGATCTTCATATCCAATATTAGTTAGTTCTACTTATTGATTTCATTAATAAATAAAGTTGAATTGTGAAAAAAAAAAGAAATATAAAAGAAAGAAAATATATATGAACAAAAAAGAATCTCACACCACTGAATAATATACGTAGATTTAATGATTATTCTTGTATATATTTGGCAAATATGTTGATAGAATATAGTACATATTATTGTTTAGTTAATTAAGTTAATTAGTTAGTAGTTACTTAATACACATGATTAATTTTCATCACACATCAATAATTAAATTTATACTTTACTTTTTCTCTACTTTACTTGTCTTTACTTCTCATTTCCTTTACTATAACAATATCATTTAGTTTAGTTAATTACAATTTAATGACACCTTACATGCATACTATAATTAATTAGTTTCATTTTAATTGATTGGAATAATTTTCTTCACTTATTATTTAGTCACGACAAACTTTAAGTTAAATTATTTAGCGACAGTTGACACTCCTTTAGTTATTATAATGTCCATGGATAACATAACTATTAATATATTACATGATTAGTATGACTGATACATTATCGACATGACCACGACGATTTTCAGAACATCGTAGGCCATATGTCGGGTTTTGGTTAAATTTTTGGGATCTCTGAATAAGATAGTTGAAAAAAAAATCTATCTAATAGATTTTTTTTCCCCGGCGTGAAGGGAACTGTTACGGTGTTTTATCGGCGTCGTCTGCTATATTTGGCAGCACGCATTTTTGATGATAAGAGAATTAATGTAGAATCATTGTTATACTTCATGGTTTAATGAACGCAATCCGCACAGTCGGATTGTGACGCGTGAGCGTTGGCATGGTCACGCGTAGTGACCAATTTAGGGGACCCTTTTTGTATTTGACCGTCACGCCATGAAGTCGCATTGTTGAATCCTTCCAGAGTTAGGCTACGTATTGCCGAATTATTATTATTGATGGACGCGCAGGGTCGGTCCATAGTTCCTTAATGGATAATGAAATATAATGTTAGTAGATCAGTGGATGATCTATATATTAAATATTCGTCAAATACACAGGCGTATCATTACCGTCTGACTGGATGACAGCAGAGCGTGTACATCGCCTTTGATGTTCTGACATGAACTTATTTGACTGGAAGAGTGACGGTATCATGGATTCCCATTGACTAATGCAGATGTACATTTCTTATATTGATGAATCACCGTATGATGTTCTTCACATGTCTTGTCAAATAAATGTATATATTGGACTCAGTATGAAAGACTTACCGCATTCGTCATTCGTCTTGAAGGTTGGCCTGCATGCCATCTTATATTGATTGTATTTGCTTACTTACTTAGTCGTTCCCCTTCTACCGTGAGGTGTAGAGGTTTGGAAGAGAGAGCGCCAGACCATTCTATCAGCTGTCTTCTTCCTGGCCTGGTTCCATTGTAGTCCTCGGTCCTTCAAAGATTGTCTAATGTTGTCCTCCCAGCGGACTCTGGGTCGTCCTGGAGGTCTGGATCCCTGGCTCTTTGTTTCCCATGCTTGTCGTGGTAGCCGATCTTCTCCCATTCTGCAGACATGGCCAAACCATCTTAGTTGGGACTGTTATATTTGAGTCTGCAGCGGATGGGATTTTAGGCCTTGACGGATCGTCTGGTTGCGGACCATGTCTCTTCTTGTTACTTCAACCACTTTCCTCAGATACCTCATTTCTGAGGTTTGGATCTGGCTTTTGTGGGTTGTAGTCATTGCCCACGACTCGCATCCATATGTCAAGACTGGGACATAGGTGGAGCGGTATACAGCCATCTTCGTTTTCTTACCAACCTCTTTCTTGCTGAGGAATCCACGATTTATGGCCTGAAAAAGTCTCCCAGCCGCTGCTTTTCGAGTGGCCAACTCTTCTTTGATGCCTCCCTTTCGGTCTATGATAGCTCCGAGATATTTAAAGTGGTCGACCTGCTCCAGGACCCGGATAGAGAAGGTTAGATAAAGGTGAGGACTAAGAGTGACATGATTATAGACTAGGATAGAGAAGGTTAGAGATAGGTGAGTACTAAGAAAGACATGATTATAGACTAGGAAAGAGAAGGTTAGAGACAGGTGAGTACTGAGAGTGACATGATTATAGACTAGAATAGAGAAGGTTAGAGATAGGTGATTACTGAAAGTGACATAATTATAGACTAGGATAGAGAAGGTTAGAGATATTAGATAGGTGAGTACTGAGAGTGACATGATTATTGACTAGGATAGAAAAGGTTAGAGATGTTAGATACATGAGTACTGAGAGTGACATGAGTATACATCGAATTACTTAAACATGCATTGTTTATGGAAACAAAAAGAACATAGAAATAAACGTGAATACAGATGACAGACTTAACAATGTGGATTGCTTTTATAATCAGGGGGATTTAGGCATGAATAACGACAGGGAGTGACATGTGAGGTTTTGTTTTGTTTTAAGGACAATCTTCATTGCATTCGGACAACACCAGTGCTCCGATCTCCATTCTTAGATCACACAAAAAGGATCTCAGCACAGTGCTCGAACTACGTAGCACCGGCAAAAATACCAAGGGGTGTATATATAGGAATCGCACATTCTATAAATATTTTTGTGGTGTGCAAGTTTCCTAAATTTAAATGTTGCTAGGGCAGCGGGATTATGGCCTACTCTTTACGATTTACTTTATGCAACTTGCTCACGGGGCCTCATATTTTTTCGCCATTAGCCGAGAAAAATAAGCATCCGATCTCACTACCCAGGAGACCAGAGGAAAAGTATTGGGACTACTGGTTCTAAAACTGTAATTTATTTTCCCTCTACTGGGAATCGAACCCAGTACCTTTAGAATTGGAGGCGGACACCATACCACTTAGTCACTCCAACCACCCAACACATGAGAGGTATACCACACCTCTTAGTCACTCCAACCACCCAACACATGAGAGGTATATGATTGTAAGTGCATGAATTCAGAAAAGGTCTGTATGTTTAAAGTCAATCTGAAAACTCTGAAACTTGATAATGATGAGTCCTGGCCTGTATGTTTAAAGCTGGTGTGAAATGTCTGGCTCATGATGAGGATGTATCCTTAATTGTACGTTTAATGTCAGTGTGTGAGTGCTAGCACATCATGACGATGGATAATTTATGTATGTTTAAATTTAAACGAGAGAGTTCTGACATATGATGATGATTAGGTCGTAAATGTGTGCTTCAAGTTAATGTGAAAGTTCTTACACAAGATTATAATCAATGCTTGTATTTTTAAAGTAAATGGGAAAGTTCTGACACATGATGCTGATGAATGGTTGTCTTTTTAAAGTAACTGGACAAATTATGACACATGATGATGATGAATGCTTCTCTGTTTTAAAATACCTGTGCAAGTTCTGACCCATAATGATGAATGCCTGTCAATATTTTTCAAGTTAATGTGAGAGTTTGGACACATGGTGATCAATCTGTAACTCGATTTTTGAAGTTAAATGTGAAAGTTTTTACATATGATGCTGATAAATGCTTGTGTATTTAAAGTGTGAAGGTTCTGACACATGACGATGATGAGGTTCTTGCCTGTATGTTAAAAGTAATGTAAAAATTCTGACACAGCTATAGCACTTATCATATATTTTATCTATAGGTGTCTAATGAAGTATAAAGCAGAACTTAATGTCATATAGAATCAGCGCTTCAGGCTTTTTTTGTCAATTTGATGTTACATTTTTACTGCAAGCTATAAACTCCTTGACAAATTTTGTTTGGCTTTTTAGTGCATTAAAATCATGTGTTAAAAATAATTTTTTTTTTTAATTTGTTGTTGAAGTTAAATGTGAACGTTCCTACACATGATGCTGATAAATGTTTTTGTGTTTAAAGTAAATGTGAAAGTTCTGACACACGATGATGATGAATGTTTGCTTCTGTAATTATTTTCCACCCTGTGTCGTAATTATTTTTTTGAAGAACTCTAAGCGGTTAAGTGTTCTTTCGTTTAGTGTAAATTTTATGTACAACATTTCTGTGAACATGTACATATTATATATTAAATTGTAGGGCAATAGACAGAATATTATAACATATAGTATCTTTTGTAGCATTGATATCCATTTACAAAGTAATAATACACTGATTATGGCCACAAATAGTAATGTTTTCACACAAACTTTTACTGTGGTCCCTTATTAGGAAAAAAAAATGCAATATTGCATTACGTAATTTTCAAACAAATAAAGAAGAATAACATCATTTAAAAACGTTTAACACTTGTTTAATACTTATTTAATAGTATCTTTACCTACATCATCTACCCAGGGGCTGGTGATTAGATGTTTACTGTAAGTCTAGTTCTGTTGTTTTTTGATCTTCAGAAGTTGACCACGCCCACACATCAACTAAATCTAATGTGTCTAGCTTTTCTGCACCTACTCCGGTACTTGACAACGAACTGCGGCTACCAAACAATCATCGACAATTTCAGAAATGTTTCTAAGTAGTTTGAAACAATTATTGGCTTAGGAGATTTTAAAAAATGTAAATATAAAGCGTGACATATTTCTGTAGCAATAACAGAAAAACCGAAACATGGAAATCGTCATACAAACTGTAATAATAACATCAAAACATGCACACATGTTGCTTAACTAAGCTCAAATTAATTGTTTAAATAGTAGCTGAAGTCATTCTACGCGTTTTAAAATATGAACTGCATTAAAAGGTCGAATGTTAGGGTTTATTCGTGGACAACTTTAAAAAACACTTTAAGCATTACAGTGGCACGGCGGTTAACATTTTGCAATGCTCTGATCGATGTTACAAAGTTTAAGTTTGTAAGTTTGACATAATGGCGGAAGATCTGACATATGACGATGATGTATTTGTAAGTTTGAAGTAAAGGTGGAAGATGTGACACATGATGATGACGCACTTGTGTTTGATGTAAAGATGGAAAAACTGACACATAATGATGATGTATTTGTAAATTTGAAGTAAAGGCGGAATATCTGACACATGATGATAATGTATTTGTAAATGTGAAGTAAAGGTAGAAGATCTGACAAATGATGATGATGTATTTGCAAGTTTGATGTGAATTTAAAAGATCTGACACATGATGATGATGTATTTGTAAGTTTGAAGAAAAGGCGGAAGATGGGACACATAATGAAGTATTTGTATGTTTGAAGTAAAGGTAGAATTTGTGACACATGATGATGATGATGATGTATTTGTAAGTTTGAAGTAAAAGTGGAAGATCTGACACATGATGATGATGTATTTCTAACTTTGACATAATGGCGGAAGATCTGACACATGATGATGTATTTGTAAGTTTAAAGTAAAGTAGAATATCTGGCTCATGATGATAATGGATTATTAAATTTGAAATAAAGGTAGAAGATGTGACACATGATGCTGATGTATTTGTACGTTTGGTGTAAAGGTGAAAGATCTGACACATGATGATGATGTAATTGTAATTTTAAAGTACAGTAGAATATCTGGCACATGATGATGATGCATTTGTACGTTTAAAGAAAAGGCGGAAGATGTGACATATGATGATGTATTTGCATGTTTACAGTAAATTTGGAAGATCTGACACATGATGATGATGTATTTGTAAGTTTGAAAAAAAAGTAGAAGATGTAATACATGATGATGATGTATTTGTAGGTGTGAAGTAAAGGTGGAAGATCTGACACATGATGATGATGTATTTGTAAGTTTGACATAATAGCAGAAGATCTGAGACATGATGATGATGTATTTGAAAGTTTGAAGTAAAATTGGAAGATCTGACACATGATGATGATATATTTATAAGTTTGACATAATGCCGGAAGATCTGACACATGATGATAATGTATTTGTAAGTTTAATGTAAAGTAGAATATCAGGCACATGATGATGATACATTTGTAAGTGTGAAGTAAAGGTTGAAGATCTGACACATGATGATGATGTATTTGTAAGTGTGAAGTAAAGGTGGAATATCTGACACATGATGATGATGTACTTGTAAGTGTGAAGTAAAGGTGGAAGATCTAACACATCATGATGATGCACTTGTGTTTGACGTAACGGTGGAAGAACTGACACATGATGATGATGTATTTGTAAGTTTGAAGTAAAAGTGGAAGATCTGACTCATGATGATGATGTATCTGTAAGTTTGACATAATAGCGGAAGATCTGACACATGATGATGATGTATTTCTAAGTTTGAAGTAAAGTTGGAAGATCTGACACATGATAATGATGGATTTTGTAAGTTTGCAGTAAAGGTAGATGATCTGACACACGGTGATGAAGTATTTGTAAGTTTGACATAATAGCGGAAGATCTGACACATGATGATGATGTATTTGCAAGTTTGAAGTAAAGTTGGAAGATCTGACACATGATGATGATATATTTATAAGTTTGACATAATGCCGGAAGATCTGACACATGATGATGATGTATTTGTAGATTTGAAATAAAGGTTACAGATCTGACTCATGATGATAATGTATTTATAAGTTTAAAGTAAAGTAGAATATCAGGCATATGATGATGATACATTTGTAAGTGTGAAGTAAAGGTTGAAGATCTGAAACATGATGATGATGTATTAGTAAGTGTGGAGTAAAGGTGAAATATCTGACACTTGATGATGATGTACTTTGATGAAGCAAGCAGTTTTATTATTGGATCAGATAGATTTGTAAGTTTGACAGAATGGTGGAAAATCTGACTCGTGATTATAATGTATTTGTAAGTTTGAAGTAAAGTTGAAAGATCTGACACATGATGGTGATGTATTTGTAAGTGTGAAGTAAAGGTGGAAGATGTGACACGTGATGATGTATTTGTAAATTTAAAATAAAGGTGGAAGATCTGACCCATGATGATGGTACATTTGTAAGTTTGAAGTAAAGGCGGAAGATATTACACATGATAATGATGTATTTGTAAGGTTGAAGTAAAGGTGGATGATCTGACACATGATGATGATGTATTTGTAAGTTTGAACTAAAGGTGGAAGATCTGACACATGATGATGATGTATTTGTAAATTTGACATAATGGAGGAAGATCTGACACATGATGATGATGTATTTGTAAGTTTGAAATAAAGGTGGAAGACTTGACACATGATGATGATTTATTTGTAAGTTTAAAGTAAAATTAAAAGAACTTAAACATGGTGATGATGTATTTGTAAGTTTGACATAATGGTGGAAGATCAGACACATGATAATAGTGTATTTGTAAGTTTAAAGTAAAGATGGAAGATCTGACACATGATGATGATGTATTTGTAAGTTTGACGTAAAGGCGGAAGATCTGACTCATGATGATGATGTATTTGTAAGTTTGAAATAACGGCGGGTGATCTGACACATGATGATGATGTATTTGTAAGTTTGAAGTAAAGGTGGAAGATCTGACACATGATGATGATGTACCGTATTTGTAAGTTTAAAGTAAAATTAAAAGAACTTAAACATGATGATGATGTATTTGTAAGTTTGACATAATGGTGGAAGATCTGACCCATGATGATGATAAATTTGTAAATTTGAAGTAAAGTTGAATATCTGGCACATGATGATGATTTTTTGTAAGTTTGAAGTAAAGGCGGAAGATATTACACATGATGATGATGTATTTGTAATGTTGAAGTAAAGGTGGATGATCTGACACATGATGATGATGTATTTGTAAATTTGACATAATGGCAGAAGATCTGACACATGATGATGATGTATTTGTAAGTTTGAAGTAAAGGTGGATGATCTGACACATGATGATGATGTATTTGTAAGTTGACATAATGGAGAAAGATCTGACACATGATGATGATGTACTTGTAAGTTTGAAGTAATCGCGATGATCTGACACATGATGATGATGTATTTGTAAGTTTGAAGTAAAGTTGGAAGATGTGACACATGATGATGATGTATTTGTAAGTTTGAAGTAAAGGCGGAAGATCTGACACATGATGATGATGTAATATTAAGTTGATGATGATATCTGTATCTGTCTACCAGGTCCGTGGGAAGTTGAGGTCATTTATGGAGGAGAGGCAGATCTTCACCGACATCTTGTTGGTTGTGACAAGAATCCAGGTCACTATAAATTTTTACCTGTAGACCAATTTAATGTGGACCATCTACCACCTGGTTACCATGACAACGATCTAGTGGTTGTTCGTCCATCACGGGTGATGAAGACCACTCTGTTCATCCAATTATTTAAGAATATGTTAGGTTAGTCTATGGGTACGAAGGTGACTGAAGAGCCCGATGCGGGCCTGGAAAGATCTTGGACAGTGTGGGCAGGGAATGTTTGCTTCATGTGAAGGTTTTATTTCACGGTCCTTTCTAGCTTGTCTCCGCTGTTCTGCTGCTGCTCTTCTGGATGATTCGCATGCTGCTGCACCTTTACGAAGAGATGTGCGCCAAGCAGTTCGGTCTTGCGCAGCAGCTTCCCATGTGTCTGGGTTTATGTCAAAGGTTTTCAATGACGTCTTTAACGTGTCTTTGAAGCGCTTTTTTTGGCCACCATGGGAGCGTTTACCCTTCTGCATCTCACCATAAAAGAGTATCTTTGGCAGTCGATGGTCTGGCATGCGGACTACATGACCTGCCCAGCGAATTTGTGACTGCATCAGAATAGTATCAATACTAGGGATACCAGCTCTGTCAAGAACGGCGGTATCCGGGATCTTGTCTTGCCATTTGATGTTCATTATCTTCCTGAGACAGACTGTATGGAAGTGGTTTAGCTTCTTTACGTGGCGCTTGTATACAGTCCATGTTTCACATGCATATAGCAGCACTGGAAGCACCGCAGCTCTGTACACCTTCAGCTTTGTCTGTAGACTAATGCCACTTCGATGCCAAACGTTGGTGTATAGTCTGCCAAATGTGCTGCTGGCTTTGGAGATCCTGGTGTTCACCTCATCATCAATGACAATGTTCTGGGATAGTGTGCTACCAAGGTATGTGAACCTGTTCACAACATTCAGTTTCTCACCATTACCTTGATGACTGGCTCAGTATAAACTGTGCCAGGAGCTGGTTGGTACATGATTTCTGTTTTTTCGTGTTGATGGTAAGCCCAAAGTTGGCGCAGGCTTCGGAGAATCTATCCACACTATGCTGCAGATCAGCCTCTGAGCCAGCATTGAGGGCACAATCATCAGCAAACAGAAGATCTCTGATGGTGTGTGATTTGACCTTGGTTTTTGCTTGAAGCCTCCTAAGGTTAAACAATTTTCCATCAATACGATAACTAATGTCGATTCCTGTGTCCCCGTCTCTAAAAGCATCAGTCAGCATAGCAGAAAACATGATACTGAACAGAGTCGGTGCAAGTACGCACCCTTGTTTAACTCCATTTGAGACGGGGAAAGGCTCTGATAGCTCACCGTTTTCCTGAACTCTAGCCTGCATTCCATCATGCAGTTGCTGCACTATTGTGATAAATTTCTTTGGGCAGCCGTATTTTGCCATGATCTTCCATAGACCCTCTCTACTGACCGTGTCGAACGCCTTTGTCAAGTCGATGAAAGCTGTGTACAGGTCACAGTGCTGTTCTTGGCATTTTTCTTGTAGCTGTCTTGCAGCGAACACCATATCTGTGGTTCCACGTTCTTTCCGGAATCCACACTGACTTTCAGGTAAAAGACCTTTGTCAAGATGAGCCGTAAGGCGATTCAAAAGGATTCTGGCGAATATCTTCCCAGCGATTGATAAAAGAGAGATGCCTCGATGATTGTTGCAGTCTTGGCGATTACCTTTATGTTTATATAGATGTATAATTGAGGCATCTTTGAGATCGTGTGGGATGGTTTCACTCTGCCACATTTGCTGGAAGATCATATGAAGTTTCTCTATCAGAACTGCACCGCCATCTTTATAAACCTCAACAGGAATTGAATCGGAGCCAGGGGCCTTTCCACTAGACAGTTGACGAATCGCTTTTTTAGTTTCCTCCAGAGTTGGTACATCATCTAATGCTTCATTTATAGGAATTTGGGGCAGGCGGATGATGTCTTCCTCGTTAATAGATGATGGCTGGTTCAAGATATTATTAAAATGTTCAGCCCAGCGTTGGAGAATTTTTTCCTTGTCTGTAATTAGTGTTTTTCCATCTGCATTAAGGAGGGGAAATGATCCTGATGATGTTGGACCATAGACCGCTTTGAGTGCAAGGTAAAAGTTTTTCAAGTCATGGCTGTCAGCAAAGCCTTGGATCTCATCTGCTTTATTACTCAGCCATGAATCCCGCATCTGGCGTAGTTTATGTTGGACGATTCTACGCATGTTGTTGAAAGCGTCTTTCTTGGATGTAGATTTTGGATCATTTAAATATGCTTTATGGAGATGGTGTTTCTCAGCCAACATCTGCTTTATATCATCTGAGTTCTCATCAAACCAACAACGATCTAGTAGAGTATATCCGAGCTCAGTCAGATGTAACTGTCCGCGTGTCAGTCAAGTATGTCAGTGAGAGCAGACCTGAGACTATTCCTGGTAGTGACAAGCCTTACCCGGGCTACAGGAACAGTGGTAGTCACATGATGATGGTAGGGACGGGGTAGGTGTGGCGTGTGAGGAAATACCCAGACAACAAGAATATAACCTGTGAGTGTAAAGAATGTCTGAACTCTCCTACACCAAAAACAAAGTTTGCTCACATTGACATACACACAGCGGCTCATGTTGTCTACGACGACCTGGAGGCAGCACACACCACGTGTCATCTCTTCTTTGATAAAGATGGTACACCTGATGTCTGCGACGGTGTCGTCACACTCAGTGGTATGTCACGTGTGTGGAGTGACATCGAGAGAGACTGGTGTTGGATGAGATATGTGACCCATGACCTGGACCTGGTAGACAGACTTGACAAGATGGTGACACACTGGGATGATCTATTTGACCGTATAAGACATAAGTACCACATTATCAGGTCTGATCAAGAGGAGAGACAGTTGTCTACACAACACGACGGACATGATGGACGTCTTGTCATTATAGTGTCACACCCACACGGATGTAGCAAACAGGTCAGTGTAGGTCACCGGGTCAGCTATGATGATGGCATGACCACATACACTACAGCGACGTGTCCTGGATCTAGTGGAGCTCACGTGTGTGGGGTGGGGAACTGGGGGTTGTTCTTAGGTCATGTCCATACTGGAAATTGTGAAGACAATAAACAACTTAATTACGGTCATCTCGGTTACAACTAGTTCCAAGACATAAACACAAACAAGATGGCGTCTACAGATAAACACACTCTTTCACTATAACCCATCTTTCTATTTCATCTTCCTCATTACACCTCACTCTCCTCTCTCTCCCACCTTGTTAACTACACTTTACTTTATTCTCTCTCTCCCTCTCTTTCTCTATCTAACCTTGTTAACAACACCTCCCTCTCCTCTCCCCCTCTCAATTCTTCCTCATTATCTAATTTCTTCTTTCGCTCTTTTTTGTCCGTAGTCTGAGTGGGGAGTGTGGCAGATCAAAATATGTTTCACTGTACACATTAATAAGGTAGCAATAAATGTCCAAGACGACAAATTTATAAAAGTAAATTTTTGAACAAATAAACAAACACAAGATGGTGTGTACGTGTACACAAATAGAAATGTGTGTACAGAAAAAAAAATGTGTTCCGGTAGAGAAAGGAAGATGTGTTGGAGCTAGGATTTTGCTTTTGTTTATTTTTGTTTGGCTTAACCAAAACGTTGGTCAGTTAAATATAAATGTGTTTCATGAACTACTAAGCTGATTTAAGAGCCCTTGTTAGGGCATTATTTTGTATTTTTTGTATGTCAGGAAGTTTGTTGATATTCTTCCGTCATTTTACAGCACTGTTGTTGTTTTTTTTTCTGTCAATATTTTGTAAATTTTGGAATTTTCTATAAAAATAGACAATTATTTCGTGTTTTCTTACTGACTGTTTTTATTTTTTTTTTTTATTTTTTATATACAAATGACTTGACTGTTTTGTTCGTGCTGTTTAATGATTTTCCCTAAACAGACTAAACTCCAGAAAACAAATAATGCTGGTAAATTGTCCTACTTAATGTCACATTTTCGATTTCTGTCTGGTGTCATTACTTCTTTAGAGAAACCAGCAGTTCTGTTAGTGGATCAGATAGATTTGATGAAGAAAATAGTGAGTGACTTAGACAGTGACAATGGAGACGTGGGAAAGGCTGTACAAAAGGTAATTGAGCAAGTTTTTAAACAAAAATGTCGGATATAAAAAGTTGTGCTTAATTTTGTGACCGTGTAATGGCTGCATGCTTTGTCTGCAGCATTGCTTCCGATAAAATATAGCTTAACATTATTAAACAGAAAACTTAACAAATAATCGTGAATTAGTGAATACAACATGGCCGCATGCTCCGTCTGGGGCATTGCTTTCGGGAAATACATAGCTTAATATTATTAATCACAAAGCTGGCTTAACATAACGTGAACGAAAAACGCAGTGATAATTCTCACATTTAATAATTAAAAACTAAAGTTCGCTGCACAGTTAGTTGACACTGGTGTCGAGAGCTGTCAATCAAGCCACCAGTGACAGACAAAACAAACGCGTGACTCAGTGTTGCACATTGTGCATGAGAAAGTTCACGAAGTACGTCACATCTGTGCATTTTATGTTACTGGCAAATGTAAACTGACAGCTACTCTAAGTTTATACGAGTTGAAAAAAAAACCACACACACACACACAAATAGTAATACGTCTTACAAGGAGAAGGAAAAGAAAAACCTACGTTGCGGCCACAAAGCCTTCGTCAGGGACAGACAAACAAGAGACAGGAGGGAAAGAAAATGAGAATTAAGTAGAGAACATGAAACTATAAAAATAAGAGAAAAAACTCCCTTAATATTAAGTCCAGTCACATGTAAAGCAAGATGGCTGCGACTAAACCGGAAAGAGTAAGTCGATAGTACATTAAAAAAAAAAAATAAGAAATAATGAAAACAAGGAGTGGAAAAGAGTGAGAAAAAAGTAATCAATAAATAATAAATACAATTTTTAAAAAAAATAAATAAAATAAAAATATTAATAAATAAATAAATTAATAATAATAATAAATAAATTTAAAACAAATAAAAAAATAAAAATAAAAAAATTAATAAATAAAATAAAATAAAATAAAAAATAATAAAGGAAAAATAAATAAATAAAAAATAAAATAAATAAATTTTAAAAAAAAAAGTAATAATAATAATAATAAGTAAATAAATAAATAAATAAAATTATTAAATTTAAAAAAATCGGTAATTTCCTATTACTCGTACCTTTTTTCCCCGCACAGAATATTCACTTGGAGTTATTTCCCTTCCTCCCTTAGAAGAGTTTCCTGGACATGTATCGTAGTGTGCAAGTATCGAATATGAAAAAACGAAATTAGAAACAAAAATGTGGAGATAATTGTATCTTTAAGCTTGATGCTGTTGATTTATAGTTTAATACACACATTTATGTGTCACCATTAATATTTTATAACAGCCCCCCCCCCTTTCTCACAGAAGGACAGACTCACAGACTGACGAAATGTGTTCAAAGTCCAATTTATTAACGTACTGATTCATGTATTGACTGACACACCGAAGGACTGACTGATGTAGGCTACTCCTTTTGATTGACTGAGTGATAGACGACGGGGAACTTCAAGGATCTACTTTTAAAATGATGTAATAGGCGGATTGATTTATGGGTGGACTGAATGAATGAATGACGAACTATCTGATCAATGTATTGATAGAGTTATAGTTGAGCAGACAGATTGATTTATGGGTGGACTGAATGAATGAATGACGAACTATCTGATCAATGTATTGATAGAGTTATAGTTGAGCAGACAGATTGAATGGAGGGACTTACTGACACATAAACTGACAGGTGGACACTCCAAGGGGGACAGGTCCACTTGGGTCATTACACCCAAGTGACAGCCTCCTGTCCATAAAGTGATGAGGATTGAACCCAGTCCATTTTTGTTGCAGCTGTCAAGTTTCACACCTGTTTTCTGCCAGCTGTTGTGAAAGTAAACCTTGTTGTTAAAACATTTTACCGTCTAGAGTTCCATAGCCAGTTACGTGTATTTAGTACCTGACTGAACGGGCTAGATGGTAATGTCTGAATCGATAAATAGTCATTTGCTTCAGTGGGATAGTAAAAAGGTAGTCCCATAGCAGATGCTACCGTAGAGGGGTGAAGTGTTAGAGACCTCACTATACTAGGTCATGCATAGAGAGGTGGGGTGACCAGTACCTTTCCTCGCTGCCTTTTCCTTCCTTAACTCAAGAGAGAAGTCAGGTACCCATTTACAGCTGGACAGACTGAATCGTGTCGATACCGTGAATCTTTTTCCTTTTCAAATGCTGTATAATACTAAGTATGGGAGTTCTGGGGTGAAATGGCTGACTTTAGTATAATATTGTAACATGTCAAATGATGTAAAGCACTAGGAAGGGAAGTCTGGAGTAATGTTATTGCCTTTACTCTAATGTTGTAATTTGTCAAATATTGCTTATCAATAAGGATGGGAATAAGGAGTAAAATTGATGCTTGTACTATAATATTGTAACTCGTGAATCATTGTATGGCACTAGAGACAGAAGTCTGGAGTAACATTGCTGCTGTTACTATATTGTAATTTGTTAAATGTTGTATATCACTGGGGATTAGAATTCTGAAGTGAAATTACTTTCTCTCTTAGAACATTGTTATTTATTAAATTTTGTTTAGCTCTGGAGTGAAATTGCAGCCTTTCTCAGAATATTGAAACTTGTCAAAATTGGCATTGCGAGGGGAGGAGGTTGTGCAATGAAATTAACATTTATCCTAGTAAGCGGAGTACATAGTGGTGATGTTGACGAATATAAAACTGATACAATTTTGTATTGTCCGTGCAGGCTGGGATCTCCGAGGAGACAAAAAATAAGAATATATTGACTTCTTCCGAACTCCGCCTAGGCCGGTCCCAATCCGGCTGAAAAAGGAGGAGGGCGGCCTGCATGGAGGCCGTAAGGAGGGAGCCCCTCCACCATGCAAAGGCACAACTGGCCAATCACCTGTTTGGTTTAAATTTTCGATTACGAGAACTTCAAGAGAGAAAACCGGACTGATTCTAAAGGCGACAAACTGGAACGGACTACGGACTAAGCCAATAGGATAATCTGGCGCTCTCTCTCCCAAACCTCTACATCTCACGACAGAAGGGGAACAACTAAGTAAGTAAGAACTTCTCTCGTTCACGTCGTAAGAGTAATATGACGTTTATGCATGGGACTGGCAACCTTATCATGCACAATAGTTAAAGTTAGTTGCTTATCCTTTACAGAACGTGGCAATCAACCCCAGCTTTTATTGGCTGTTTGTGATTTTTCTAGGTAAATTTTTTTTTCATTCAGTAGTTTGCCATTGCTTTCTGAACGGAATGGCGCTTATACCATTGTTAAAAATCCACACAAAGCGTGCTACCAAACCGCCTGCAGCAGGTTTCGAACCTGATATATCTGGATTATGAAACTGCGTTCATATCCATTAGGCAACAGGCGCCGAAAATAATGTACATGCACAATAATGTACCGTACTACAATAACTATCACCACAGGAGCACATTCATGCTGTAGTGTAAACTTGCTATAAGGACCTGCTGCAACTTTGGCTCTGTGATACTAAGTGAGCGAAAATGGAAATTGTGATAACACTGAGAATATAATTTTATGTCAAATTTCAGCTGGTAAAAACAGATTAGTCAAACTTTCCTCTTATCTCGATAGATTTCCCCAAGATATTTATCATGCTAATGTGTAAACCAGAAACTGTGGCGCCATCTGCAGATTTATCATTTTCATCTTCGTTTTCATTCCTTATAGAGCATAGAACCATCACTCCAGCTGATCACCTTATAGAGCATAGAACCACCACTCCAGGTGATCACTTTATAGAGCATAGAACCATCACTACAGCTGATCACTTTATAGAGCATAGAACCATCACTACAGCTGATCACCTTATAGAGCACAGAACCATCAATCCAGTTGATCACCTTATAGAGCATAGAACCATCACTACAGCTGATCACCTTATAGAGCATAGAACCATCACTACAGCTGATCACCTTATAGAGCATAGAACCATCACTCCAGCTGATCACCTTATGGAGCATAGAACCACCACTCCAGCTGATCACCTTATAGATCATAGAACCATCACTATAGCTGATCACCTTATAGAGCATAGAACCATCACTACAGCTGATCACCTTATGGAGCATAGAACTACCACTCCAACTGATCACCTTGTGGAGCATAGAACTACCACTCCAACTGATCACCTTATGGAGCATAGAACCACCACTTCAGCTGATCACCTTGTGGTGTGGAGTATAGAACCACCACTCCAGCTGGTCCCCTTACTTGAATCCTGCACGAAACATTCACATACTCTTGCAGCAGTGTATTGTATCTGTGGCAATTTGTTTCGCATTTTCACAACCTCACATTAGTCTTATACGACATACTTGAGGAATCAGTAATCTCATTCTTTCTTTGCCACATCAGAGATCTCGGTGAACCACGTGCGGCAATTTATAAACTTCTGACTAGTAAATTTTCAAATATCTCTAACGTCGATATAGGTTGTTCTCATTTGTTATGTAACGACTTCTCACCGACTTTTTCTTTTGTCTATTATTTTATCCCTCTACAAATTTCTCCTATCATTAGACAAGAAACCAAAAGTCTCTCTCTCTCTCTCTCTCTCTCTCTCTCTAGTCTTATATTTCACAGTATTCGCTAGCTGATTCTCACGGCCAAAAGGTAATAAATTATTCCATTAGCCAGCGAAAGTCATTCCACTTGAAAGGCGACAATTGTGCTACGAACAGTCCGGACGTCGACCCTTTGTTTGTGTCACGAACTGGACACACGTAAATCAATCACACACCGGTTATACTAGGGCGAGTTAAAATGAAGTTATTCGATACCCCTGGGACCAAGATAGAATTTACAAGGCCACCCAAGAGGTCGAAAAAAAATACAGCTGGTATTGGAGGGAATTTTAAGTCATTCTTCTTGTAACCATCGCTCGAAGTAGAAGCGTATATGGGCATCAAGCGAGGCTACTTTGTGGGTTGCGAATATTCGTAGTGAATTCAGTTGAGCGAAGTGAGTAATCTAATACTGTAGATTTTATAACATGAATAATAATCATACTTTTATCAGCAGCATATTAATTTAGTATATTTTGTTAGGCATAGTTCTACATGGAATTTCCTTTCAGTGACAAAGTGTTATTTCATTATATACATGCGACTCAACAAATTTAATGCATGAGTTTGCAGAAGTCAGTTACTCACTGCTCTTCTTCTCACATCATGGTAGAAACAAGACAGGGTTAAATTGTTGATGTATATCGTTATTGTTACTGTGGGATGTGTATTACTGAACTAAGCAGAACAGGAAAATACTAGGAGTCCTTATACTTCCTATTTCTTATAATGTTTCATTGTTCTTTAGTCACAATCCTACAAACTTGATAAGTATGTTCTTGTTCACATTTTTTATCCCTTTGCCTTGATTTGGATATTAGTGTTTTCAGCAAAGAATATTCTTTCTATACAAATACCCTGCTGATGATTTCTGAACTATCCTTATTATATTTTAAGGTGTTTATGTGGATGTGTTATGATGGTATTGTCAGGGTATATGACTTTATAACATAACCATAAAACTATGTAATATGTTGACTGGCTTGTAAGCCAATGGTTCTCACGCCTTGAGACCATGACTACCCTCCAAATGACTACTGCTCGAGTAGCAAAAATGTAAATCATTGGTTCTCAGACCTTGGCAGTAATGACACCCCAACATGTTGAAGCAGCAAAGGAAACTATTACCTGGTGGTTCTCAAACCATTGCTGACAGTGACTCCAGAATTAAAATACTGCTCTATGGGCACTAGGTGATCCAGTGGTTCTCAACCAACTGATGACCCCAGCCGATACCTCACAGTTTATGAAACTCATGGCCCACATGGGGAAAACCATTGCTGTAAATAAGCTGACAGCCAAATAGAGACTGAGAAATCAAGATACGCTATAATGTCAGTTAAGAAGGAGTATGTCATAGATAATAGATCACACACTGTTACTGAATGGTAGTTAGCATTGTGTTAACTTAATTTCTGATGAATACTTACCGGCCGTCAGACTTAGGAGATGATTGCTCTTGAAAACCACTAATGAGACTTCAATTGTTTCCAGTCCACCCAGGTTGCAGTTACAAGGTACCTAAACCAGGTTACGGGTCCAAGGTACAAACCAGGGTACGAGTCCACGGTATCGAAGATTACCCATACCCACAATACCTTAATAACTAGGTTACCTTCCCAAACCAAACCATATCCTATCACCCAGTAACCATACCATACATCCCATAAGCAGAAGAGGTATTCAGCAGAGCTGACTTACCCCATCCTTATCTGTGATGTACACTGAGTCCAGGGAAGCAAACTCTGACACCCTCTGAACCCATTAACAGTTATGAGACCAGCGTGCTGGGGCAGACCAAACCAAGAAAGTCCGAAACAAAACCATCTCCGCAGCTACTACAGATCTTCGAGGAGATGAGTATAACACCTATCAGCAAAACTACCATAGAATAAATCTACTGTCCATAGGATGACTTACTAGATTTTATTTTTCTAAACAGTAGAGCTAAACTCCTTTTTCATATTGATATGTATATTCAAATTTGTAAGAATCTATACCCTTTTATTCAATTTAACTTAACAGCGTCTGTTGTTATTTTTCTGGTTAACTTTATTTGGGCTGTATTTTGTTTTAAATACAAATCTACACCCTGGGGGCTTAGCCATTCTTCATTTAACTTTTATTTGGTCGGGATATTTTAAATGTGGCTGGATGTGACGCATGAAAATGAGGATACCCTTGAATCTCACCGAGGGCCCTCAATTTTTGTTGTAATCAAATCGCCAACGTGGGTCCCACGTGGAATCCCCTACGCGTGCTAATTAGTATGCAAATAGTTATCATGTTGGCAGCCACGTCATTCGCTTTTGTGTTATTTTGGTTTAGCCACGCCTACTGTCTCTCTCTTTCTCGAGCTATTAAAATCAAACTATCTCTAGATCTCTTACTGTCATCCCTTCAAGGAGGCGTCGCCAGAAGCGGCAAGCGGTCAGTTATCAAAGACTGTTGTAGTCACAAAGAGCGAACAGAGTTTTAACACCTCTGGTTAGCACGTGAACGCGAACCGTCTAAAGAGGGTTAGAAATCTCTGCAGGACAAAGAGGAACGGTGGAGTCTGGCGGTAAAAGTTGGAAAACAGAGTCTTTTAATTGAGATTTGAACGAAAAAGTTCCCGAGAATCCGCCAGAGGCGAGAAATTTCACGTGTAGATAACTTTTCTCATTCATTTAATATATAAACGCATCCCTTAAACACCCGTGTGTTACCGGGGCCCGAAAGGGGAGCAAAGAATAGTAACACTGCACCCTACCACGCATGTCGTAGAAGGCGACTAAGGAGGGTATGGGCATGGGGCTGTTTACCCCATCCCGTAAAAACTTCGCACAGTGGTCTGATCACCTGCTTGCCAACCAATCTGATTACGGAAACAATGATAGATTGTTTGGTCTGTTTTTGTTCCACAAAGACGCCACTAGGCGTGGTGGAAACAGCGATAGATTGATCAATTTGTTGTTGCCCTAAGACGCCACTAGGCGTACTGGCCACATACTGCTTTGTCGGTTGATGGCTAAGGATGGAAGAAGAAGAAGCATCCCTTAAAATTAAGTTTTCAGTGGTGCCAGAGAGTTGAAGAAAGCACTAGCTCGCATATAGAACCAAATTACAAATCTTGGACTTATATATATATATACCCTTCAAAAGAAGTTAAGGACCAATAGGTGAAAATGACCCAAAAATAATAAAAATTAAAAAAAATTATATTTCATAAGCAATTAATCTGATATTGATTTTTCTCGAACAACAAACATTCAACACGTGCTGCGTGGGCCACCAACATACTGTGTGGCTAGTGTTTAGCTCAGCATGCACGCTGAAAAAATGCTGCTGAGACACCAAAATGTGGGTGTTTTTAATGATGTCTGAGCATGAAAAAAATACCTGCTATTCCAAAAATGCGTGATGCATGTGGGAGACTATAGTGTTGGTCTTGAGCTGTACTCACAAAATTGTCTTTATAAGCAACACAAGTGCTGCATAACCATTGCACAACAATATGCCTCAACGACGAAAGCTGAGTGTTGTGGATAAAGGAAGAGCCATTGCGTGGTTGCAGGAAGGTCTTACTGTCCGAAATGTGGCTCAGAGGCTTGCATGAAAATAGTGTTGATTGTCACTGATAAGCTTGTCATGTTATATTTTGTTGTGCTGTGTTTTTATTGTTCATTTTCATTTCACTTTGCACCCTTAATAAAATATGGTCCTTAACTTTTTTTGAAGGGTATATATATACGTGAAGGCAAATTCATCTTTTGTGCGCGGTAATAATATATTAGAAGTTTGAGTGATTTTAATTGTTAAGGTGTTTCCATTATAATTCACTGAGTTTTGATCTGTGTTAATTAAATAACGTATCGCAAAGTTTACCAGCTATAAACGTAAAAATTAACGACTCACGATTTTTCTCAGTAAGAGATACTTTAATGAAATTAATAGACACTAGGCGGTGGATAATTTTAGAGTACGTGATTTATTTATTTTCCACCTGGTGAATTAAATTTTGAAGTGACTAGTGATCACATCTCATGTTAGGAGCGACGAGATTAGCTAGGCACTTGTGGAGTTTAACATTTAATTTAATAAAGGAGCGCTTAACTAGTCATACCTATATGTGTTAGATTAGGATATTCATAATATTGTTAAAGCATTTTATTTTTTCTTCCTATACATAATCCAGGCTGATCCTACCCTGCGATCCAGCGTTATCTTTGATCTGATGTTCCTACCAGCATATCTATAATTATTGTTATGACCAGCTTCATGTTGTGACCCCTGCGCGGTCCACTCCTCTATTTATGACAAGAAGCAAAAGCAAGAAACTAAAACAATAAAAGATAAAATATTTAAACTGGTACTGAACATTCCCAGAATCCAAATTTTTTTTGACATCATAATATATTTAACATTCGGCTGAAGCCGTAAGTCAGTACATTTCATCTGATCACTGACCGGAATTTTTTCGTGTGTTCCTTCATCGGATTTATTTAAGAGAACTCAATGTTCGCATTCGGTTCCCACTTCAACGAACAGTAGATTTTATTTAGCAATCAGGAAAACATCATCAGCAAATGCCAGCTCTGAAATACAGACCTGTCTCATCTTCCAGTACCCCACTGAATACTTTCTTGTTCTCTCCTTACATGACTTGATGACATCATCCATGAGGAGTATGAAAAGATAAGGTGACAGGATATCACCTTGTCTTACACCAGTGGTGGTCCTGAACTCTTCTGACTTATGGTTTGCTGTCTTCACATAATTTCTGCAAGACTTGTAGAAGCTCTGTATAGCATGAATCAGAGGTGTTGGAATGTTCTTCCTTTCCAAACAGTCCCAAAGTTTGCTACAGGGAACCATGTCAAATGCCTTTTCCAGATCTATGAAACAAAGATGGATCTCACTCTTATACTCAAGGGCCTTTTCACTCAGCTGTCTGAGTGTGAAGATTATGTCTTAAGTACTTCGGTTTGGTCTGAATCCGCACTGGACTTCATCCTATTGGGGCTCAGCTAGGCATGGGAGTCTCTGCTCTAGGATTATAGAGTAGATTTTACCAGGGGCACTGAGAAGGGATATGCCTCTGTGGTTTCCACATTGTCGATTGTCACCCTTTTTTTAAAATCTGTGTTATGATGGCAATCTTCCAATCCTTTGACATGGCTTTGTTGTACCACGCTGCCTGTAGGACCCTTAAGAGTAATAGGTTGCCTGATGCTCCCATGTACTTAACCATTTCTGGTGTTATACCATCATGCCCTGTGTTAAACTCTGTATAGTTGTTTACTCATACTGGCTACTAGTTGTTGAATCACGCTTTATTTGTTAAATGACGTGAATGTCCACCAGTTGATAAATGTAGATGTTGGGACTGGTGTAGTAAAGTGTAACGATTGTCAACTCATTAAACCCAGCACAGTTTTGGTCATACAGGTCATCTTGTCCTGGAACGTGATGAGGCTCCGACAAGAATGTGAGTGTAAACAATGAGTGTGTATGTGAATGTCAGAACGCGAATGGTAGAATGATTCGATAGAGTTGACAGGTTGGTAGTACATCACTCATACTCACACTGTTCGAATTCAAGAAGTACTGGAACTACGGTGGTCTTTTTATAACATTTAATGGGACGCACACTTGGACAGTACGTGTATGGTTACAGGAACAAATGTCGACATAGACAGCATAATGTTGATCACAGGAATATCATCTTAAGTTAGCATTCATGCTTGGCAAATATCATAATGGAGCATTCGTAAATAAGCATTCAGAGTTCCATCATGTAAATCATCTGGCTTTACTGACTGGGCACGTCAGACCATAACCAATATATAGGAAGGCTCCTAGACCTAACCTCGTCTAGTGAATATCCCTTCACGTAAAGTTCAATATATATATATTTTCCATAAAGATATAGGAATCCCAGACATGGGTTCTCACATGTAGCAGTGATCTCTTGGTTCATCGAGCGATAGTACAGGCATCCCTTTTTCTCACTCGATAAATACAAAGTATATGAATTTCAACATGGCTGTTCTTCTCTCGTGAGTTTCACTCACTATAGGACCCAGACCAAAATTGGTCATTCGTTAAATGTCCTCATTTCTTCATGACTTCTATCATAGAAGTAATTGAATAATATCATATAATCTAGTGCTGATACATAGGAATGTCGTCTTCCTTTGAATAAATATTCTTTTCAAAAGTACCACTGTGCATCTGTTTATCGACAACGATGGCGAAGCCCAAGTTCATAATAAATTGTGGTTTTACCTTTCTATGCGAAATATAACTTTGCCATTCCTTGGCAAAAGAGAATAAACACTGGGGTAAAGTACATACAACATGTCTAAATGACTATCACTTTTCCCCATTGACTTATAGATCACTTTTTCGGCGATAGGCCTGCTACAACAAAATTCGACATCCAGACAGGATGACGGCCATGAATCACACCCCCTTGCTAGCGATACTTCCGCTGCATAGCCTTTGACCTTTTCTAGCGACAACCAACATAGTTCGACTTAGAAATGTAAAGATATCCATATATAAGACAGACTCGTCCTACTCATACAAACACTACGTATAAATTCAGGCCATAGATATACTGAAGCAAGAACAATCTATTCCTACCCAGCCAAAGAATAAATCGCAGTAGGCCTAGACTCGTCCGCGGAGTCCGATCGAAGATGACGGAACTACTTTCAAGGGAAGTAACTCAAAAATGACTTCTCCTTAAGCACTTAAAAAGGAAATACTTTGATTACAAAATATTTGCGAACATAATAAGTATATAAATGTATTATATTGCAAGATAGTAAAAATTGCCCTTTACAGTCTTACCACACCTCCCGGGAAAAAAAAAAAAAAATTTTTTTTTTTTTTAAAAATACATCTAGGAGCAACGTAGAATAGGCTCACAACGCAAGAATACTGCGCAGATGAAAATATCAGGAATAACTATAATTCCTAATATGACCGGTGAGAATATATCTCAAAATCTGAGAGAAATTGTTTCTCTACGAATAAATGTTTCCAGGAAGGTGTGATGTACGTATAATACAATTCTGGTAATTATACAATGCATACCAAAAATTCACACTATAATCTTAAATTTATGATTTATGAAGAAACAATCATCAAAGAACAGCGGTGAATAAACATCAATAAACCGCTAAGTAGCGATACCATCATTCTATTATTAAATTACAAATGTGTATCTTAGTAAAGAAACAAAAAATAACTGTTGTAAAGTTATACATATTAAAAAGATCCAATATTTAACAGTTAAGTGGCATCATGTGGGCATCTGGACAGAATGTCCGCCATCACATTTTCTGAACCACGGATAGCTCGTACCGAGAAAATGAAAAGGTTGAAGAGCGATTGCGTATCGAGTTGATCTCGAGCTCTTCAAGTTCTTACTTTGGATAGCCGTAAGAGCTTTTTGGTCAGTTTCCACTACGAAATGCGCGCCCAGAAGGAATCTTTGGAGTTTGAGAATTGACCAAACCATTGCCAATAATTCACGGTCTAAAACCGAGTAATTCCTTTCTGCAGCATTAAGTTTTCTGGATATATACATTACAGGATGCAGAGTTCCAGAGTACTCTTGCATTAGTGCCGCTCCAATCCCAGTGGATGAAGCGTCACTACGAAGAACAAATGTCTTATCTGTTGTAGGTAACACTAAAATAGGTGGTGATGAAAACATAGTTTTGATCTTCTCTAGTGAAGATTGGCATTCATGAGACCAGTGAACCATGTTAGGCGACCCTTTCTTTAATAGTGTAGAGAGAGGTGCCATGATAGAGGACAGATTCGGAATGAAACGTCCATAAAATTGTATGAGACCTAAAAGACTTCGCACTTGCTTTTTAGTCCTAGGGATAGAGATGTTAAGTATCTTAGTGATATTATGGTCTTCTGTCTTCAAGAAACCGTGACCTACTCGATGGCCTAAGAAAGCAATTTCGCTAAAGCCAATACAAGCTTTAGATGGTTTTGCTGTCAGGTTATACTCACGCAGAGTTGATAATAATTCAACTAACCCTGAATAGTGATCTTCCCAAGTATCGCTGAAAAGACAGATGTCGTCTAGATAAGCAATGACATCTGACCGATACGATAGGATTCGACGCATCATGCGTACAAATGTAGCTGGTGCGTTCATAAGGCCGAAAGGCATAAAATTCCATTGGAAAAGGCCTCTGGGAGTAGAGAAAGCGGTAAGAGGTTTGGCGCGTTCGGATAATGGAACTTGCCAAATCACGTTTAGTGAAAAAATGCGATTTAGAAAGACGAGTAAGTAGCTCTTCTAGTAAAGGCATAGGTTCAGCATCGAACTTCGTAACTTGATTCAATTTGCGATAGTCAACGCAAAGACGTATGTTATTGTCTTTTTTTCGAACAATAACCATCGGCGAAGAATATGCAGAAGTGGATGGTTCGATTATTTGTAAATCTATCATTTCATCCAACTCCTTTTCAACCTGTGTTTGGAAATGTATAGGGATAGGATAAGGTCTAACCCTAATTGGAGTATGTTCAGTTAGAACAATGTCATGCTCAATGACATGAGTTTGTCCAGGGATGTCAGTGAGGACATCCTGAAATGTTTGTAACATAGACGAAACTTGTCGCCGTTCTCCTAGAGACAAATCAGGAGAAACAGTAACGTCTTTCCATGATTCACTAGAATGAAGTGGGATCATTGGAAGCGGAAGATTAACATCCGAAAAAACTTGTTTCCTCATCCTGTATTACAGACAGTGATGAGTAATGACCATGTTTGACATGAGAATCGTCCGTTGCCTGGAAAATAGGCTGTAGATAGTCAGGACGTTCATGGAACTCCGTAAGCATATTGATGTGGAAGGTTTTATGCTTCCGTTGATATCGACGATGTAGTCAACATCTGAAATTTTCGATATTATATCGTACGGACCTTTCCAACTAATAAGGAGTCTATTTTCACGACAAGGTAGCAAAACAAATGCTTTGTCACCAGGACAAAGTTGTCGTAAAGTTCTCTTCTTATTAGCAAATTGTCTTGCCTTCTGCTTAGCAAATTCAGAAGAGGACGTTGCCAATTTGCATGCTTCGATAATCTTCTGTCTCAGCGCGATGATGACATACTCGTAAGAAGATTTTGTGTCATCGTCAATATTGTCAGCTGTTATAAGATCATGCAGCAAAGACATTGGGCCGCGCGGTCGCGCGCCAAAGACAAGTTCAAAGGGAGAAAACCCTGTATGTTCATTGGGGACCTCTCTGTACGCGAAGAGGGCCGCGGGTAAAACCCTATCCCAATCTTGAGGATGATCCTCAGTTATCTTCCCTAATAAGTTCTTAAGTGTTCTATTTAGTCGCTCGACCATCCCATTGGACATAGGATGATAGATGCTACTCAAAGATCTCTCTATCTGTAGAGTAGACATTACTTGAGACATGGTATCCGATATCAGTTGGGTGCCATGATCTGATAATATTTCTCCGGGGAATCCCAGCCGAGAAAATATAAGCCAAAGAGCATCTGCAATGTCAGCGGTAGTAATGCTCTTTAGAGGGATAGCCTCTGGCCAACGTGTGCACATGTCTACACACGTTAAGATAAACTGATGTCCTCTAGCAGATTTGATCTTGAATGGACCAATGATGTCTATCGCCATTTTCTGGAATGGACGAATAGGAATATCTGCAGCCTGAATAGGCGCAGCATGACGAGGACCTTTGGATTTGACTTCTTGACATACTTTACAGGATCGACAATAGATCCGTATGTCCTTGTTCACAAAAGGCCAAAAGAAAGCCGCAAGAACTCTTGACTTTGTACGGGAAAAACCCATGTGACCAGCACACTGAGAGTCGTGTGCATGTTGTAAGATCTTAACTCTCAAATTCTTGGGTACAAGAATCTGAGAATGACTTGACTTAGTGGAGTCTTGCACCATACGTACAAGTACGCCATTCTTCATTGTAATCCAAGATTTACAATTTGAATCTTTATTCGGATCACCTTTCGTTACAAGAGTGAAGAATTTCTTAAGAGTCGGATCTTCTTCTTGTTGTTTTATAAAACGAGTCACGAGAAATTACCAAGGGATCATCTTGGTTATGCACTTCATTATCTTCAACAGATGAAGTTTCAGGCATATTGAGAGCTTGAGCTCTAGTGACTACCGCATTAGCAGATTGCATATTTTGATTTTCCCAAACGGAAATTTGCTCCGGAGTGCATTCTTTGACTCCGTGAATGCGACCGATGATAAGATCAGCGATCGGATTCGGCAAAAGACATGCGTGTACATCTCCTGTGAAGAAAGGAGTAGCAATCCTAATGATAGCGGTAGAGTATTTCTCTATGGTGCCGCCAAATGTTACGCATTTGACTACTTTGCCTGTAGAATGAGAAGGATCTATGAGTGACTGCCTAACCCCAATAGTTGTGCATCCAGAATCAAAAAGTACTGAGACTGGATTGTCATTTACTAAACCTTTGTGTAAGACAAGAGAACCTCTCCCATCATGCGCGATTGACGCAGGAAGAGCGGGAAGAGGATGCCACACAGCTTAAAGTAGACACTGTGGTTGGCTCAAATAATGTTTTGCATTGGGGGCACTGAGATGCTCTCCCAAAATCAAAAGCGGCACATGCCATATTATTAGAGTCATCATTATCTTTATTTTGTTTATAGGCTTCGTGGGACTCTTGCTGTGCAGAGTTCGCCTGGTAATGAGCTTTATGTTTTTTGAATTGTGCTCTACCTCTGTTATTATTGCCTCTGTACTTATCATTGTTTCCACTATTATAACCCCTACTCGGGTTTGAATCATAGCTCCTTTGGTTACTATCATCATATTCATTATAATGAGTATCTCTGTAATTATGATCTTGTTGTCTCCATGAAGGAAAACTTGGATAGTTTCTAGAATGACTTCCTTTGCGAAAGTTCCTGTAATTATGACCACCCCTGAATCGAGGGCTGTCAGCTCTTCTCCAGGTATTCGAAGAAGAACCCTGAAATGATTGGTTACCTTGGTTCTGATAACTGTAATAGTTACCTTTTTTATTAAACTTATTTTGAGGTCCTTGGAATTTGTGAGAGTGATTAGGGTTGTATGGTGTTGCAGAAGCAACTGGCATACCTTCTTTAACCTTACTGTTGCTAATAGCTACGTCCGGATGTGCAGTGACGTATTGGGTACAATACTGTTCCATTTCTTTTAGAGACTTAGGTTTACGCTCATGTAAGAATTCGAGGAAAGGTTTATTTATACTTGACATAATCTTGTCTCTGAGTATCAAGTCCATAAGGGCTTCATAAGTCTTTTTCTGTTTTGGATAGCTCAATCCAACGATCAAATGTAAGACGTGTCCTTGCAATGAATTCTGAGAATTCTACACCTGCCTCAGGCACCATTGTCTTAAACAACTTCCGATAACCCTCTTCAGACAACTGATACTTCTTTAATAAGGCTGCCCTAATAACATCATAGTTATCTTTGTCAGCCTCTTCAACCAAACTTAAACTAGTCAGAGAATCACCTTTCAGATTTTCTGATAACTGGTTAGCATATTGTGATTTGTCCACATTATGTGCTCGACACGAGCGTTCAAATCTATTTAGCCAGAATGTTATGTCATCACTGGAAGGGTTGAACGCTGGTACCTTGACCTTGTAAGTAAAGGGTTTACCATTACCACCAGATGCTTGATTACCATCACTTATGTTTGTTAACTTTAACTTTTCTAACTCAAATGCTAAAAGTTCTTTTTGGTGTTCATGTTCTCTTATTGCTTTTTTCTCTTGAGCTTCAGCTTGTAATTTTCTCTCTTCTGCAGCAGCTTCATCTTTTCTTTTCTCTTTTTCCATTTCCATCTGGAATCTTTTTTCATCAGTCTGTATCTGCAATTTCTTTTGTTCATACTCTCTTTGTAATTTTTTTTCCTCAGCTTCTAATCTTTTCTCCTCAGCTGCTAATTTCTTTTCTTCAATCAATGCTTTTCTTTCTTCAGCAGCCAATGCTTTGTCATATTGAGCAACTGCCCATTCTTCTAATTGCTGACCAGTCTTATCAAGAACCTTGCCTTGTGTGATAAAATAATCTAATGTAGACATCTTGTCTAATAAGATCAGTAATTTGCAAAAGTAAATAAATTCACTTTCTTAGTCTTAATCAAAGACTTTGTATGATAACTTTGTAACCTGTGGAAAATAGTACTTAACTATCCCAATCACTGTGGGAAACAAGCCTTACAAAGGTCTTGTATAAATCCTTATATAATAACAGCTATAAGTTGCTGGTTCACTCTATAATATAAGTGCAGTGCACCAGAAATAGTGTTTTATATCATCAACTGTGTACCTTTAGTAATAGCAATTAACTATCAGTTGATTCTTGTACATCAATTTATATGATCAACTATATTTTAAATAGTGTATGTCGATCAGGCACAAACAAAACAGTTATACAGAAGAACATGAAAACATTTGCGGAAATGAAATAAATCAAATGGGAAAAACAATAAAAGATAAACCGCAAGAGGATAACAAATACAAATAACGCCACAGTATATAAATATAAATTGAGAATAGACCTGAAAGATAGAATAGGGTAGACCAACAAATTACAAACAAATCAAAACAAACTAAAGAACAGAGGAATATTACAAAAACAACAATGAGTACAGTCTTCACAGCTAACACTAATAGCAACAGCTGTCGCAGCAAATTTTCAATCAAGAAAATTGCACCTATAGAAACGCACACATCAGACCCTCTATTACGTGGGATACTCTGCTGTGTGACACCGCCCAACCAAAACAACAACCCGCTGGATACAAACAAATATCACATATAAATATTTAAACCTAAAATACATAAATGCATAAATAGTATGGCAATATGATGTAAATAGCGTGTTGCAGAAAGAATGTGTTGTAAAGAAGGCTCAGTTACACTGCCTAATAGTACAGTACTGTGGTACTTTATTAAACAAATACTTCTGGTCTAATTATTTTAAATTCAACACAGAAATAGAAGCTCCATCGTTGATGTGAATAATAACAATCGATGTAGGACTTCTCAGTTCAATAACATTTCCTTTCGCAAACACTGTCAAATATTCTCCAGTCCTGATGTGTAATGTTCTATGTTTCAACCAAGCTTGCTGTGTAACACTGTCAGTTGTATGGCAAATGTCCAACGAACCAAATGTCAACAAACGCTGACCTAGTTACTGCATACTGTCGACAGGACAGGTCACGCTGACATCACTGTAGAGTTGTACTGCTGATGTATTTGTGTGTCGTAACAGACCCCAAGGAACGTCTGGTCTCAGTAGTTTACTTCTCAATATGGTCACTGTGCAGGTTGACCCAGGAAGCTGGCACACCAGTTGTTAAACTCTGTATAGTTGTTTACTCATACTGGCTACTAGTTGTTGAATCACGCTTTATTTGTTAAATGACGTGAATGTCCACCAGTTGATAAATGTAGATGTTGGGACTGGTGTAGTAAAGTGTAACGATTGTCAACTCATTAAACCCAGCACAGTTTTGGTCATACAGGTCATCTTGTCCTGGAACGTGATGAGGCTCCGACAAGAATGTGAGTGTAAACAATGAGTGTGTATGTGAATGTCAGAACGCGAATGGTAGAATGATTCGATAGAGTTGACAGGTTGGTAGTACATCACTCATACTCACACTGTTCGAATTCAAGAAGTACTGGAACTACGGTGGTCTTTTTCTATCATAGAAGTAATTGAATAATATCATATAATCTAGTGCTGATACATAGGAATGTCGTCTTCCTTTGAATAAATATTCTTTTCAAAAGTACCACTGTGCATCTGTTTATCGACAACGATGGCGAAGCCCAAGTTCATAATAAATTGTGGTTTTACCTTTCTATGCGAAATATAACTTTGCCATTCCTTGGCAAAAGAGAATAAACACTGGGGTAAAGTACATACAACATGTCTAAATGACTTCTCCTTAAGCACTTAAAAAGGAAATACTTTGATTACAAAATATTTGCGAACATAATAAGTATATAAATGTATTATATTGCAAGATAGTAAAAATTGCCCTTTACACCCTGCTGCTTTGCCCATCTTGATTTTCTCCATTGCTGCCTTAAGTTCTTCCATCTTTATGTCATCTTCATCACCATTGGTTTTTTCTTCTGTGCTATGGTTATCATTTCTGATGCTTGACCTTGCTCATCCATCAAGGAGTTCTGAGAAATAGTCTATCCATCTTTCCATTACGTCCTTTGGGGCAGTAAGCAATTTGCCTTGCTTATCCTTTATAAATTTGAGAGGGCATTGTTTTTCCTTCCTCATGTTCTTTAAGGTCTTATAGAACAATTTCGGGTTGTCATGCGCATCTTTTTCTAGCTTTTCTCCAATTTTTTCCCAAGACTAATTACCTACCTCCTAAGTATTGTTTCCATGACATTTTCTTGTATCTTATTTTATCTTCCACTTCCTCTGTGTACCAAGGTGTCCTCTTTCTCTTCTTCCCGAGTCGAACTTCACCACATGCTTCTGCAGCTTCTGTCTTTATGATGTCCTGGAATTTAAGCCAGAGGGTTTCCAAGTCATTTGTGTTTCTCACCGCTGCAGCAATAAGCCCCTGATATCTGGTCTTAATTTGTGGCTCTCTCAGCTTGTAGGTCTTAATGCTCATTTCTCCCTTTCGTTTACTTGGTTTCTTGCATGATTTTGGGCAGTTCCCAGGCTGTGCAACTTTCAGTTGTTTTTTTTTATTGTAATCAGGTAGTGATCACTTCCAATCTCTGAACCCTCCATTCTCTAGCGTCCTGGACATATTTGAATGAGCTCCTCATGACTATGGCATAGTCCATCACTGACTTCTCATTCTTACCGTGAAGGCGAGCGCTGTGCCAGGAAGACTGTGCGTGGTCCCGAGTGCCGGGCCCTCCCAGTCCAAATGGAGCAGAGTTGCGTGTCCGTCCAGATGACGTCCTTTTGGCAGTTCGGTGAAAGCGGTGGCTTCTGCCACCGCAGCACGTCCATGGGCAGAAAGAGGCGGTGGCGGTGGCACTATAGCCCCCATGCAGGGTAGAGAACTGACCCGCACGGGGCACAGCACACACGCCAAAACAGTACAACAAGGCCCATTACTAGCCGTTGACTGACAGCCTCTGACGCCCCGGTGCAAGTTCGTTTCTGTCTGACGCCCGGCTGCTCGTGCCGGCGCACGTCTCGGTGGTTGTTTCGGTGATCGTCTCGAAGTTGTGGCCTCTGCAGGGTTGGGAGACTCAAACCTCTTGACAACGCACGCACGCCATAGTGGGCCTGGTGTAATATGTCGCTGAGTCTAGGAGGCTTCCTCTGCAAAACGAACCCTCTGTGGATGGGAAGGAGCTATGATGCTGATTAGCTTCTGACCGGGTTGGTAGGAAAGTCCACAGACACCCCAGCATTACAGTGCCAAAGGGCTTTGTTCCCATGCACTAAAAATTAAACAAATTCAGCAAGGTACAGTAACAGCTCAGGTGGATGCAGTAAAAAGCTATAAACATAAACACAACAAAGCAACTGGTACTAAGCAACAAGGAAAACACAACACAAGCAGAGGTGCTATGTGTAAATGTTGTGGCCTAAACCACATACAAAACCAATGTTCAGCTAAAGACTCTACATGTCATTACTGCAGAAAGAGGGGCCACTTTATAAAATTTTGTTTCAAGAGGAAACAAGACAGTGCTCAACACAAACTTCACAGCAGAGAGTCATCAAAACAAACACATTCTATGATGACTGAGGACTTTGACTACAGTGAAGAAAGTGATCCTTCCACTTTTGATACTGTGAAGATACAAACTTTCAGTAACGAACCAAAGAGAACGCAGGTTTTCTGCAAGGTACAATTCCGAATACCAGGAATTAAAATGCACAAAGAAAGATATATTCGGTTCAAGATAGACACAGGTGCCCAAGGTAACACTATACCTTTAAGAATATTCAGACAGATCATGCCTGACAAGGTGGATGAGCAAGGATTTCCCACAAGGGATGTAAAAAGTAGGAGTGGCAAGACAAAGCTAAGAGCTTACAATGGAACAAGTATAGACTGTTTTGGAGCAGTAACACTTGAATGTTCATATAGAGGCTCTGAATGGACATCGTCAACATTTTACTTGGTAGATGTTGAAGGATTTGCAATTTTGGGTTTACCAATGTGCGAAAAGCTGAGTGTGGTAACTATTAACAACATTAAAGAGGATATAGCTCTTGCAGATGCTCTCAGCAGACTACCAAACCCCAACAAGATAGCAGATCTTACCCCAAACATCAAAGTTGATTTTTTCAAGTTTAGCGATAATAGCTTGAACACATCAGAGAAGACACAATGAGAGATCCTATTCTTAACTGTCTCAAAGAACTGATTGTTGCGTGCATATTTTGACGCACATATTACAAAAATACGATATGGCTATTTAATATGGAAAATATATATTTGCATTCATTTGTGTATGAAAATGCTTCCTCTGGTAAAGCTAGATAATTCATGATTGATTCACACTTTTGATGATATGAGTGATCGTTCTTGATATTGATCCGGCGCATGGATATTGTATTCATGTCCGTTCTTATTTGTTCGGGCCAGAAAATAGATTAATTTTGCTTGTTATGTTTATGGCCTGAATTCATGTGTACTACTTGTCTTGTGAAAGAAGATTCAGTCGTATATTGTATACCTTTATATGTTCAGGTCGGACTATATTCTTTCTGCGAGAATCTAGCGCAGGTTTTCGTAGTCCTACTGGGTTGTGACGAGTTCCGATAATGTCGCCAAGATGGTTGAGTGCTTTTTCCAGGGCTGGCACTGTTTAAGGTTTAACAGTGATTAATAGATGTTTTTCTAGGAGAAGTTTATGTCTCTGCAAGAGTCTATTTGTCAGAGATCCTCCTCATATGTGTGATTCGGTCTCCAGTTATGCCAGACCCTGTTTTTGATGATCTCGAGTCGATTAGACCTAGATGGAACATTGTGCTTCGTATTGCTAGGGTCGTGTTTTGTATCGACGAAGATGACAGGCTTTCCTACAACAGTTATGTCTACGTGAATTAACCTGATTACGGTAGAGCTGTATGGAAACATTTATGAAATTATTTATATGCACATTATAAATTAACTTTGGCTTATATTCACCTTCCTACGAGTGAGTGAGCGACAACTCAGGGAGGCGGCCATGTTATATTTCTGTCATCATATGTTTTGATCACTGTCAACAACCAAAGAAAATAACAAAGACAAACAAGAAAAGACAAAATGAAAACAATTGCAGGAATCAAATTAAATCAAATAGAAAAAAACAAAAAATAATGATCACAGAATCTGTGATGATAACCGCAATGAAATCAACCAGACAAATAACGCCACAGTGTATAAACATAAGGGTGTAAAGAACTGAAATGAAAGGAAAGATGAGACCTACAATTATACAAACAAATCAAACAAAACTAAAGAACATAAAACTATTACAAAAACAACAAGAAAGACAGTGTCGTCACAGCTAACAAATATTTGCAAACAATGTTGCATGCAAATTTCAATTAAGAATTTTGCTCCCTATAGAACGCTAGAGCAAGACCAATGTTACTTGATATTTCCTGTTCTAGTCACCTCCCATCCAGGCCCACGCCATGCTGCACCTATTCAGGCTGCAGACATTCCCATTCGACCATTTCAAAAAATGGCGATAGACATCATTGGTCCATTTAAGATAAAGTCTGCTAGGGGACATCAATATATTTTGACGTGTGTGGATATGTGCACACGTTGGCCAGAGGCTGTTCCTCTAAAGAGCATAACTACTGCTGATATTGCAGATGCACTTTGGTTAATATTTTCTCGTCTGGGATTTCCAGCAGAAATATTATCCGACCATGGTACCCAACTTATATCGGATACCATGTCTCAAGTAATGTCGACTCTGAAGATAGAGAGATCGCTGAGTAGTATTTATCATCCTATGTCCAATGGGATGGTAGAACGTCTAAATAGAACTCTGAAAAACCTACTAGGTAAGATAACTGAGGATCATCCTCAGGATTGGGACAGGGTTTTACCCGCGGCTCTCTTTGCATATAGAGAGGTCGCCAACGAACATACAGGATTTTCTCCTTTTGAACTTGTCTTTGGCGCGAAACCGCGAGGTCCTATGTCTCTACTTCATGATCTCATAACTGCTGATAATATTGTCGTTGCTGAGTTATTTGCCGGTTGAAGATCATGCACTGAGTATGGTTACTTTAGTGATCTCTTGTTAATCGTGCTTTGTTTAGTATTACGCGAATTAGGGTGAAGGTGTTCATACAACTCAGTAGCATGGTATGAAGAAGTAGTTCATGTAACTTGAACTCAGCAACATTAATGAAGTAATTAATTCCTTCAGATTGAGTCCGTAATATTTAATCACATGTACACACAGGATGATCATTTCAAATAGGAACAGAACATAAGTCCTTATAAGTCATGCATAAATTAATCAATAACGTAGACTGCTGGTTTACGTGTCAATGTCCGTTTAAGGATACAATGCAGTATTGTCGTCAGAACATCACAGCTATATGCACGCGCAGCTAGACATGGCTACCTGCCGACAGTGAGACTGCGAGTCTGAATATTTCATACGAATTTGACGATTATTCTTCTCCTTCTGAGAATTCTAGTTAAATACTAACCTCCATAAATTTTCCTCTCATATAGAGTTCTAGGACTGACCCTGGTCCATCAAAAAAATGCATATATAAATGGCTATATCATGCCATTGAATTGGAAGGTTAGAAAAACGCAGCTATTCAGCTTGGCGGTCAAGTAACAAAGGGTAGCGTTTCTTAGTTACCGACTGTGACCCAAACAACGCTATACACGTCATAATCGATCGTGTATGGAGCGTTCAATAATTGAAACATCTATCGCAATATATTAAATGCCTTAACCTTTACAATTGCACGTCTGATAACCTTTAGCAGACGGCGTTAATATCATATACCGTAACAATTCCCTGTACACCGGGGAAAAAAAAATCGATAGATTTTTTTTCAAGATCTATCCGACTTAACAATTTTTCAAAAAAAATTTAACACAATTGTGACATATGGCCGACGATGTTCTGAGTAGAACCGTGTTGCGGTCATGTCAACTAACTATTTGTCATAGTCATCTAACATTAATCACATTATATATCAATATTATACATATTATTATATCAACTAAATAAAATGTCCAATGTTAACAGTGAATGATAGAATTAAATTAAAGTAAGGTCTGTCGTATTAGTATGTCATATAGGAATTAATTTGACTAATTAAAATTAAATTAATTAATTAAATTAAGAGATAAATTATTAAGATTCTAATGTAACGCGATGTTATGAGAGAAGAAAAAACAAAATAAGTGAGAAGAAATAGAAAGAAATTCGAATATAAGTTTAACTTAATTGTGTGTGTTAAGTGTTAGTGAATAATAACTATCTAATTTAACTAACTAAATAATGTATAGGTACATTAAAAAAAAATATTAATCTAATACTTGTGTGAGATTTATTTTCTCTTTTCATAATTTCTTCTTTTTATATTTCGTTCTCTTTTTTTTTTTGTTCTTTCATTTCATTTTTTTCTCACATTTCATTTTATTGATAATAATTCAATTAAGAAGTTAAGTTAACTAATTAATTAGTATAGGATATGATGATCCATCCGTAGTCTTGATCCTGATGAATTCTTTTAGGCAAAAATGTTCAAACGTTTACGTTGGAAAGAAATGTCATTTATCCCAGCATCCAAGAATTAAGTGCACATAGGATAATAAGTTCGACTTGTCGTCAGATATTGTTCCATGATTGTTCAACGAATATTCATATATCGTGTATGGACGTTAGACGAAGTTTCAATGTCAACATGTATACCCCGATTGTCGTTTTAGTTCAATTCTGTGATGCATATAGTGTTTATAAAGTTTAAATTGAAGGCAAGGTTAGTTCCCTTATAGTTGATATGTTTTAGGAATGTTAATGTTGATTATTCGTCGTCAATAGGATTACGTGACAACGCATCCGCCACAATGTTTTCAGTGCCAGGAATATGTTCAATGGAGAATTCAAATGGCTGTAGGATGATTGCATATCTGGCGAGTTTTTGGCTCTTATGGTTAGATCGACGCAAAGATGCTACAGCACGTTGGTCCGTCTGTATGGTGAAGGGAGCACCAAGCAAAAAACTTTTCGAGTTTAGTTATTGCCCATATCACAGATAAAAGTTCCTTGTCCACTGTGGAATACTTTGTTTCTGCCGGCTTTAGCTTTCTTGAAATATATAAGGTAGGATGTAGAATGCCATCATGGTTCTGGAGCAGGCATGCACCAATGCCGTAGTTACTAGCATCTGTTCGTAAGAAAAATCTTTTGGAAGCATCGGGAAGTCTTAAAATTGGTTCATGCGAGAACAAATTTATAATTTTGTTGAAAGTTTCATTGCATGTACCAGTCCATGTCACCTTCACCGGCATGTCTTTTTTTAACAATGAAGACAATACAGCCGTGATGGATGACAAGTTTGGTATGAATCTACTGTAATATTGAACAAGTCCTAACAAACTCCTGACCTGTTTCTTCGTCTGAGGAACTGCTATGTTTAGAATTTTGGAGACTGTACTAGGTAACGTTCGGATATATCCCGATCCAATGATATGTCCCAAAAAGGTTATCTCATTACACGCGATTTGCACCTTTGTAGGTTTAGCAGTTAGATGATAATTCCTTAGAGTGTCGAAAACATATCTAAGTCCCGAAACATGTTCCTCAAACGACGAACTAAACAAGCATATGTCGTCAATATATGTAATAACGTCTGGTCTACCTGATAAAATTTGTCGCATCAGGCGAATGAAGGTAGCTGGCGCATTAACAAGCCCAAAAGGCATCACATTCCACTGGTATAGACCTTGTGGAGTGGAAAATGCGGTGTAGTACTTAGCCTTTTCGGTCAGTGGTATCTGCCAATAACCTTTAGTTAAGTCTATCTTACTAAATATAGTTGCGTTGGATAGACGTGGCAGTAAGTCGTCGATAAGTGGATGTGGTTCGCTGTCAACTATAGTCTTAGCATTTAATTTTCTATAATCAACACATAGTCTGATGTTATTGTCCTTCTTCCGGACAATCACTAATGGAGAAGAGAATGGCGAATTACTAGTCTCAATGATTCCCAGAGACAACATCTGTTCAAGTTCCTTAGTAGTTTTAGCAAGGAAATGTAAAGGAACAGAATAGGGATGTACACGAATAGGTGTATCATCATTGAGAGTAATGTCATGACTGATAGCCGATGTGCGACCCGGGACGTCGGTCAATACATCTGGATAAGATTGTAATAGATTAGCAATCTGTAGACGCTGTTGCGGTGTAACCGTTGAAGAGATGGTTACATCCCGCCAAGATTCAGTAGGTTGAACTACTGGTACCGGTAACGGTAACTGTACCTCAGGAAAAGAAGATTCTTCTTCCTGGATGACAGATAAGTTAGAATAATAACAAGTAGATACTGTGTTGTCATCTAGTTCATGAAAAATTGACTGTAAGTGTTCAGGACGTGTATGAAATTGCTTGAGCATGTTAATATGAAATATCTTTTTGTGTCCCTTGATATCTAAGACGTAATCAACGTCGGAAATTTTATCAATGACTTTGTAAGGACCATTCCAAGATATCAATAATTTATTGTTATTGTGAGGAAGTAACACATAAGCCTCGTCGCCTGGGAATAATTGGCGTAATCGTCGAGACCTATTTTGTAGAGATCGAGCCTTAGCTTTTGCAGCCTCAGAAGAAGCTGTTGCCAACTGGCAAGACTCAATAATGTTCTTCCGAAGATTAATCACGTACTCGTAAGATGACTGAGTGTCCTGAGTCATCTCCGCGTCAATTAATAAGTCTTTTATTAGTCCCATAGGACCTCTTGGGGGGAGCACCAAAAACTAATTCAAAGGGAGAGAAGCCAGTTTGTTCATGCGGTACCTCCCGATAAGCAAATAGAACAGCTGGGAGTGCTCTGTCCCAGTCATGAGGGTGCTTAGCAGTAACCTTATGTAGTAGTTGTTTAAGTGTACGGTTAAGTCTTTCAACCGCACCATTACTCATAGGATGATAAATACTACTTAAATTCCTATCAATGTTCCAAGTTTTCATGACTTCCTTCATGGTGTCAGATATAAACTGTGACCCATGGTCTGATAAAAGTTTTCTAGGAAACCCTATTCTAGAAAAGATGAGATGTAGTGCATCAGCTACATCTGTGGTAGTGGTGGTCTTTAATGGGATAGCTTCTGGCCATCGTGTGCACAAATCAATGCACGTAAGGACGAATCTATGTCCTCTGGCCGATGGTAGCAATGGACCAATAATATCTATTGCCATCTTGTCAAACGGTCTTACTGAGATATCGCAAGCCTGAATAGGCGCCGTGTGAAAAGCTCCACGTGCTTTCACTTCTTGGCATGTAGTACAGGAACGTACATACTGCGAAATATCTCTTGACACTCCTGGCCAAAAGAATGAAGACAGTACTCGAGATCGTGTTCGAGTATATCCCATATGTCCAGCACAATGTGAGTCATGTGCATGTTGAAGAATGTACCGTCTAAAAGTATACGGGACCATAACTTGTTGTTTCATTTGTGATTTGTCATTAAAACATCTAATCAATATGTCATTTTTAATAACAAAACAATGTTTGTTATTATTACCTGAGGATAGATTGTCAACTTTATCAACCAACTTAAAAAATTTTTTTTAAAGATTTATCCTCTTTTTGTTTGGTTGCAAATGTTTCCCTGTCAATAGGTGAATTGACTACAAATTCCTCTTGGTTGTCTGCATCCATTTTATTATCATCAACTTTCTCCATGAGTTGAGTCTGCGCTCTAGTCGTCACGGCGTTTCCAGTGCATAGGTTATGTTTCTCCCATTCTATAATCTCATCTGGAGTACAATCTTTACTGCCGTGTATACGACCAACCATCAGATCAGCTATAGGCTTTTTTAGCATACATACTTTTACGTTCCCTGTGAAAAAAGGTGTGTTAACATGAATAATAGCTGTGGGGTAAAACTCAATAGTTCCCCCCAAAAGTCATGCAACGGACATATTCCCCCGTTGCACAGCTAGGATGTACCAGCGACTGTCGTACACCAATCGTTGTGGATCCTGAATCCCTCAGCACTGAGACGACGGATCCATTAACTAATCCCCTGTTAAAAATTAGTAGGCCTGTTCCATCGTTGACTGCAAGACCTACCTCTGGTGTAATATGTCCGCAGTTAAGCACTGTTTCTTTCGCCTTCTGAAAAATAAGATTGCATTGTTGGCAACTATTTGCCACATTATAATTAATAGCAAAACATGCAGCAGAAGACTGTGTTGTATTATTGTCAAGTGGGACCTGAGCTATAGGGGTAGTATTATTTGTAACTGCCGCCCCTGTATTATGGTTGTAATGAGATGATCCCCGAGAATGAGATCGATTCCGAGTATAATTGTTAGAATTATCTCGTCGTCCTCTATAGTAACTATTATCTCGATGTCTCGAGCCATGATTATTACCATTCCAGTTACTATTATTATTGGGAGTATGTGATCGATTATAATTAGTGTTATGTTGACCATTGTGGTAGTTTGTTTGAGGTGAATAATTTCTATCTCGTGATCTACCTCTGTTGAACTCATTTTTATTGTTGAAATCATTATTATGTCCCTTCTGAAAGTTAACATTGTGATTTCTTTGGAACCTGCTTCTGTCTACACTGTGATGTCTTTGTTTGTTATTATGATTGTAGGCCATATTAGACGCCACAGGTAGAGGTTCTCTTAATGAGGAGTTAGAAATGGTTGCATTCGGATGTGCCGAACAGTAGTTTAAAGAAATTTTTTCTAACTCGTCCATAGTACCTGGTTTACGCTCCTGCAAATATGCAAAAAATGGCTGGCTAACCGAAGATAATACCTTATCCCGTAGTAGTAAATCAACTAATTTGTCGTATGATTTGTTGACTTCTGCCAGTTCAACCCATCTATTAAATGTATTGCGTATGTTCGCAATGAATCCTGCAAAATCTTTTGGAGATTCAGGTAAAATTCCCTTAAATTTCAACCTACAGTGTTCCTCGTCCAGGTGAAACCTTCGTAAAAGCAAGGACTTAATAGCACCGTAGTTATTTGCTATTGATGGGTCAGCATTTTGAGAAGCCGTCAATGGTTCTCCAACCAAGAATTCATTTAACTTGAGTACCCATGACTCTTCAGGCAAATGATTTGTTTTGCAAGTCTGTTCAAAACGTGACAGGAACGATGAAAGGTCGTCCACGTTTAAGTTGAGAGTGGGTAATTTAAAGTTGTAGAAATGTTTAGTTTGGCTGGATGACGATCCATTTTGTGCGTTATTATTCTGGTTTGCATCAGCACTTTGTGCTTGTAATCTTGCTGTCTCCAATTTAATACGCGCCAATTCCATTTCTTGTTGTAAAATAATTTCCTCTCGTTTCAATTTATTCTCTTCTTCCTGTCTGGCGATTGCTCTTTGCTCTTCTCTTTCACGTTGAGCAATCTCTCTCAATCTATTTTCCTTGTCAATTTGCTTCATCTCACGTTCTGCTTCCTCTTTCTTTAATGCAGCCTTTTGTTCCTCTTCCTCTTTCTTTAATGCAGCTTTTTTCTCTGCTTCTTTTCTTTCATGTTTTTTCCAGTTCTGCCTCAGCAAACTGACGAAGTTCTTGAGATTTATAACCATATTCCCCTACCAATTTTAACGAAATGGTCTATAGTAAGCATTTTGACTTTTATCTGTAAGTAATTATTGATAATTACTGATTAAAATAGTCAATAGTAGCTTCAGAGTAATTATTATACTTACTCAACTTAGAAATATTCAATATAAATAATCACAATAGTAATGAACTCTAATGTCTAAGTTCAACTAATAGACAATATTTTGTAACAATATTGTATCTAAATAATACTATATCATAAATAGTTATGATATCTGTTAACTATTATGTAATTACTTCACACAATTAATCTTAATATCCAATAATGTTGGGTATGATTCCTAGTAATTATATTGTTCAATGTACTAAGTCACTCTCTTAGTACCAGAAAAGTATATTAAATAATATACAATGGGTCTATTACCTCAAAGGTAGACTATAAGATTATTTTATTTGGTCAATATATATATTATATTATTATGCCCTAGGCATCTCTTATAAATTGTAGTGCTACTTTCTTGGACTATCACTGCATAATTATGCAATGTCCCATATTAACCTTAAATATCAGAAAAAATTAAATTACAAGTGTATTATTGCATATAATATCATATTATTAATGTAGTAGTTAATATATATCATGAGGACAAACAAAACAATGATGCAACTAAAGGGTACAAACAATGTTAAGACGCAAACAAGACATTTTCACAATTAAAAATGAATTTATGAACTAAATAAAACAAGCGGAAGTGTCACAAGCCAAATGAAGGGTCAAGGTCTGACCCGAGGTCAACTTAATATTCAAAGTACACAAAAAAAATGACTGCAAAAAATGATGACATCACAGGACTCATTGACTGCAAAAAATGGAGACTGGACGAAATAGTTTTAACGAAACAAATGATACAAAGACTGAATAAAATGATACAGAACTGAATAAAATTGTTAACTGAGTACGAATAAAATACACCAGTTATCTACGGAACGGTACAGCTAACACAAATCGTCAAACGACAGCAGATTTGGACAGATAGTCCAATGGCAAACCTCAATGGGGCTTCCAAAAGTGCAATCGTTTAACTGCCCTAAGAAACGACCGAAATCAATTCAGGCATCGTGAGAGCCACAGAATCTAATTTCGGTTCATCCTCCCTACCTCCCACGAATTAACAACACATTAAGACAACAAAAAGTACATTAAACATAGGTAAAAAACATGCCGATGTAGGCAGAGGGCATGGACTCAGTTAGCACTGTTTGCAATAACAACAGTTAAACACCTAGACTTATCTTTTCCGTTGCTAATATCAGTGCTAGAGGTCGTCAACAGCTAGGCCTGTGCCTTTGACTGTCTGCTCCTGATGGGCAGGCAACGGTAGTCCATCCTGTGCATCTTGATAAATTTGAAGCGAACTAGAAAGGCGTTGAAAAGATGTCTTCTTCACGGCGACAATGCAACAGTGACGTCATGTTGCTATTCATGATCACGTGCGTCACGTCAGCTTCGTAATGGTCATGTGATTGAAACTTGATCGTAAATATTATGGTTAATCTGTGCGTAAGGAACAGAAGTTTGTTTCTTTTTTTTCTGTCGTTCCCCGCATTCGGCCGCCACTTTTGTTGCTGAGTTATTTGCCGGTTGAAGATCATGCACTGAGTATGGTTACTTTAGTGATCTCTTGTTAATCGTGCTTTGTTTAGTATTACGCGAATTAGGGTGAAGGTGTTCATACAACTCAGTAGCATGGTATGAAGAAGTAGTTCATGTAACTTGAACTCAGCAACATTAATGAAGTAATTAATTCCTTCAGATTGAGTCCGTAATATTTAATCACATGTACACACAGGATGATCATTTCAAATAGGAACAGAACATAAGTCCTTATAAGTCATGCATAAATTAATCAATAACGTAGACTGCTGGTTTACGTGTCAATGTCCGTTTAAGGATACAATGCAGTATTGTCGTCAGAACATCACAGCTATATGCACGCGCAGCTAGACATGGCTACCTGCCGACAGTGAGACTGCGAGTCTGAATATTTCATACGAATTTGACGATTATTCTTCTCCTTCTGAGAATTCTAGTTAAATACTAACCTCCATAAATTTTCCTCTCATATAGAGTTCTAGGACTGACCCTGGTCCATCAAAAAAATGCATATATAAATGGCTATATCATGCCATTGAATTGGAAGGTTAGAAAAACGCAGCTATTCAGCTTGGCGGTCAAGTAACAAAGGGTAGCGTTTCTTAGTTACCGACTGTGACCCAAACAACGCTATACACGTCATAATCGACCGTGTATGGAGCGTTCAATAATTGAAACATCTATCGCAATATATTAAATGCCTTAACCTTTACAATTGCACGTCTGATAACCTTTAGCAGACGGCGTTAATATCATATACCGTAACAGATATAATATCAAAAGTTTCCGATGTTGACTATATCGTCGATATTGACGGGAAGCATAAAACCTTCCACATCAACATGCTCACGGAATTCCATGAACGTCCGGATTATTTACAACCTGTTTTCCAGGCAACGGACGATTTTCCAGTCCAACATGGATACTACTCATCACTGTCAGTAATACAGGATGAGGAAACGAGTTTCTCGGATGTAAATCTACCTTTTCCAATGATTCCGCTTCACTCTAATGAATCATGGACAGATGTTGCGATTTCTCCCGAATTATCTCCAGGAGAACAGAAACAAGTTTCTACTATGTTAGAACAATTTCAGGATGTCCTTACCGACATTCCTGGTCAAACTGATGTCATTCAACATGACATTATTCTTACTGACCATAATCCTATAAGGGTCAGACCGTATCCTATTCCGATACATTTTCAAGCACAGGTAGAAAAAGAGTTGGATGAAATGATAGAGTTAAAAATTATTGAACCATCCACATCAGCATATTCTTCACCGATGGTTATCGTGCGAAAAAAAGACAGCAACATACGTCTTTGCGTTGATTATCGCAAATTGAACCAAGTGACTAAATTTGATGCTGAACCTATGCCTTTACTTGAAGAGCTACTTACGAGACTATCGAATTCTCATTTCTTTACTAAACTCGATTTGTCTAAGGGATATTGGCAAGTTCCACTATCCGAACACGCCAAACCGTTTACTGCTTTTTCGACACCTAGGGGTCTATTCCAATGGAATTTCATGCCTTTCGGCCTAATGAACGCCCCTGCAACATTCGTACGCATGATGCGTCGAATCCTATCTCATCGCTAAGATGTCATTGCATATCTTGATGACATCTGTCTTTTCAGTGATACTTGGGAAGATCACTATAATGGGATAAATGAACTATTGTCTATCTTACGCGAGCATAACCTAACAGCGAAACCATCTAAAGCGTGTATTGGTTTTAGCGAGATATCTTTCTTAGGTCACCGTGTTGGTCATGGTTTCCTAAAAACAGAAGACCATAATACAAGTAAGATACTTAACATTTCTATTCCTAAGACTAAAAAGCAAGTGCGAAGTCTCTTAGGTCTAATACAATTTTATGGACGATTCATTCCGAATCTGTCCTCCATTATGTCACCTCTTTCTTCCTTGCTAAAGAAAGGGTCTCCTAATGTAGTCCATTGGACTCAAGAATGTCAATCCTCTTTGGATAAGGTTAAAACTATGTTTTCTACTTCACCTATCCTAGTATTGCCTTCTAAGGATAAGACATTTATTCTTCGTAGTGACGCTTCATCCACAGGGATTGGAGCAGCACTAATGCAAGAGTACTCGGGAACTCTGCATCCTGTGATGTATATTTCTCGAAAATTAAATGCCGCAGAGAAGAATTACTCGGTCCTAGACCGTGAATTATTGGCTATGGTTTGGTCAATCCTTAAACTGCAAAGATTTCTTCTTGGCGCGCATTTCATTGTGGAAACTGACCAGAAAGCTCTTACGGCTATTCAGAGTAAAAATCTGAAGAGCGCGAGATCAACGCGATACGCGATTGCTCTGCAGCCGTTTCATTTTTCGGTGCGAGCTATCCGTTGGTCAGAAAATGTGATGGCAGATATTTTGTCTAGATGCCCACATGATTCATAACTGTTAAAGTATATGCCTAACTTTGCTACAGTTGTTCCTATGTTGAAATGTGTACACATATGGAATATATCATATATTGATTGTAACACTACTTAGCGGTTCATTGATGTTTATTCACCGCTGGTCTTTCAATGTTTTTTTCGTCTTTGATGATCATGATGTTAAGGTATCTAAGATGAAATTTATGTATAAACTGATGTAGAAAGTGTGGCATTGCAAGTATTGTAGTATGCAATGGTGACACCTCTCTGGAAATATTTATACTTAGGGAAATACTTTCTCTAAGTTCATGAAATATATTCTCAATGCTTATCATCTGCGCATTGTTATTGATGCGTTGTGAACCTATTGTATGTTGCTCCTAGATGTATTTCAAAAAAAAAAGTACCATTTTTTTCCCGAGGGGTGTGGTAATCTGTTGCGTGCATATTTTGACGCACATATTACAAAAATACGATATGGCTATTTAATATGGAAAATATATATTTGCATTCATTTGTGTATGAAAATGCTTCCTCTGGTAAAGCTAGATAATTCATGATTGATTCACACTTTTGATGATATGAGTGATCGTTCTTGATATTGATCCGGCGCATGGATATTGTATTCATGTCCGTTCTTATTTGTTCGGGCCAGAAAATAGATTAATTTTGCTTGTTATGTTTATGGCCTGAATTCATGTGTACTACTTGTCTTGTGAAAGAAGATTCAGTCGTATACAATATACCTTTATATGTTCAGGTCGGACTATATTCTTTCTGCGAGAATCTAGCGCAGGTTTTCGTAGTCCTACTGGGTTGTGACGAGTTCCGATAATGTCGCCAAGATGGTTGAGTGCTTTTTCCAGGGCTGGCACTATTGTCATTATGTATCATATTATCGGGCAGTGGTATCGAGATCTTGCCATGAGGTGAAAACCCACTATCGTGATTGATTATTATACAAACATTGGACATATTTCAGCTTAAGAACTTAGCCATGAAATGAAGGTTGGGCCAATGACTTTTGTATGTTTACCGATCCTCATTGACGCGTTCAGTCAGTAGGGGTTACGGCGTTTAGGTACCAGAACAGTGAATGCTACCTTAGGTTGAATGTTATTTCACTACTACATGAATATATCATCCACGATTCAAATAACCTATGAATGTACGTCAACATGTTCCATGACTGTTTCCGTGCTGTCCAGTGTGCGTGCCTTCATTAAACTATTGAAATGTCAGAGGCAGTTCAAGTCGTCATTACATTACATGAGAGTGTGTGAGAGTTCCTATCAAGTGGTCTGTTACACCGAACTACGACACCATTCGCGTTACTTGACACTCACACTCAATGTCTACATTGAAACCTATTGAAACTGTCCCCGGCAGCTCCACGCAGTGACATTCTACATGACAGGCACATATAACATCCCTGACACTCTACACTGATATACCATGGATGGCCAAGCTCTATCAAGGAAGTTCCAACACACATCCGTCCATACTACTCTATGAGGGACGAGTTAAGCATCGAAGATGGTCTGATCCTTAAAGGAGATCGCATTGTTATACCAGAAACACAACGCGATATCATTCTTAAATAGCTCCATAATAGTCACCTTGGTATTGTGAAGACACAACTGAGAGCAAAGAAAGATGTTTACTGGCCACAGATAAACAAGGACATAGAAACACTATGTAAAAACTGTTCAATTTGCCAAGAACATGCCAATAGGCAGTGCAGAGAACCTCTCATACCATCAGACATACCATTGAGCCCTTGGAGCATTATAGGAACTGATATTTACTCCATCGACAATAATGACTATCTTATTATTGCTGATTACTACAGCAAATTTCCCACCATTGAGAAACTTCCACAACCCTCGCCATCAGCTGTTATTGCAGACATTACAAAGAAGTATTGCAGCATATTTGACATCCCAGATGAAATTAGATCAGACAACGGTCCACATTTCTCAGGTCAAGCTTACAGAAATTTCACTAAAGACTGGAAGATCAAACACTGATACGTGCTGTTTTGTGTCACCACGTTAATAAAGCTGGTATTGGTGTAAATGTTCAACTCAAAAAAAAAAAACCGGCACAGTGTTGGGTATACAGGTCACCTTGTCCAAAACGTATTGAGGCCCCGACAAGGATGTAATGTTGACTTACTTACTTAGTCGTTCCCCTTCTACCGTAAGGTGTAGAGGTAAATGTTGACTATGAGTGTTAATGTGAGTGTCACTACGCGAATGCATGGACTGTTCTGTAGAGTTGACTAGAAGATCAAACACTCACTCACACGTAGCTAGAAGTGAATGATGCAGACTACTGTGGACGTTTCATGCAGTTTAATTGGACGCACACACTTGGACAGTACGGGTACAGTTACTGGAAAAACAGGTTGGCACATATCATCATACTGTTGATCAATAGTCTACAATATTAAGTTGGCATTCATGTTGAAGAACATTACAATGGAACGTCAGTAGACAACCACTCAGAGTTCCACTGTTTATAAATATAATCATCAGACCTTACTGACCGATCATGTCAGTTAATAAATAATGTTTAATCATAACTCCTAGACAGAACCTCTTTTCTAGCAAAGATCCCTTTAAGTAAAGTTCAGCAAATATTTCTGGAGACAATGTTAAACCACCAGTAGTGGGTTTTCTTTTATAACTGTGATCTCTTAATCATCACCTGATAATAAGGGGCATTACTGTTCTCTGATTGATGATCGAAAAAATAGGATCCAAAATGGCTTCTGGTTCCCGTGAGCATCGCTCACTATACAGATACCTAGTAAAGCTTCAATAAAGGCTCTGTTCATGAACACAAATGTTTCTACAAGAATCAGCATATTCTTTCATCATAACTGCTGCGTACAATCATATTCAGTGCTGCTAGATAACATGTCATCCCGACATATTGATATAGATAATCATCATGTAGACGTCTGCCCATCTAAGCCTAGGAAGGAAAAAGTTCAGCAAAAAAGTTATTTTACCTTGGCATGGAAAATACACTAGCAGAACACATACGCCCTCTCCTGGCGTTACTGAATAAACACTGGGGAACTCATAGACCTAATAATCATATAAGAAACTATCTTCTTCCCCATAATAAATCACAGAGATCAACAAACTTCGGACTCCTCCGACATGGCATTCGCCAGGCTCCATCATCACGGAAGACACTCTCTCGTATTCGCATGCGCAGAAAATGCCTGACCCCAAAGTTCAGTTCAAGGAATATAGTCCCATTTAGACATACAAAGATATTACGATATAAGACCGAATCGTCTTAAATAGACAAGGGATAAACATAGACTCGGACCATAAACATTCCTGCATAAACCTAAGCAAGAACAATCTGTTTCTGGCCCAACAAGGAACAGACCAACGAAATCTAGATTCATACGCCAAGTTCGATATCCAGGAGAGATAACCCATATAACAAAAGTATCAATCAAACATGGGTGATATAGCTTTGACCAGGAAAGCATTTTGATACACAAAATAAATACTTTTCCTCAGACAAATAAATATTATAATAACTACATACATTGCCACCAGTAATCTGTTGGTAACAAACACACAAAATCATCACCTAGATATCCTAAATCTAATGGTTTCATTGAGAGACAGATACAAACTATCAAGTCAATCATGAAGAAAACAAGAACAGAGGATGTACACCTAGCACTCTCGAGATGGAGAACAACACCAGTAGACAGTAAGATCGACAGTCCAGCAGAAATTATGTTTGAAAGAAGAATTAAAGACCTTCTGCCATGTAAGGTCCACTTCCGTCCACAACATAGAGACAGCACATATGATCAACTTCAGCATCGTCAGCAAGTTCAGAAATCCAACTATGACAAATGTGCTAAAGACTTACCACCATTATATCTTGGTCAGCATGTGAATACCTACAACCACGACAATGACACATGGTCAAAAGCAACAATCATTCCAGAAACCCTGAACCCAGGAGCTATACCTTAAGACCAGACAGCAGCAACAATCTCCTGAGGCGAAACAGAGTGGACATAAGAGAAATCCCACAGAATACAACAGAGCAGAGAATTCCCATGCTCTCATCAGACAATGCAGTAACTCCAGACCTTATTGCCCCACAAAACCAACAAGCGCCAAGGCCGAAATCACAACCAACTCAAGCTAAACCAGGGATTTCCGCAGAACCACCAGCCCTTTACACCACTCGTTCTGGCCGTACAGTGACACCTCCCAGCCGATACAGACAGTGACATATATGCTCACACTGAACATTACACATACACATTTTTTTTTCAAAGAAAGGGGGATGTAATATAATACATTATAATACGAAACTACACGATATAATATAACACATTAAAATACGAAACCACACATTGTAATATAATACGAAACTACACATGTACGAGGATTCTGTAAATAAACATGGCAGCAAACTGAACACGCTTTTACTGTGTGCCTTCTGAAACATGTGTGTGCCTGTGAAGAGGACGTGGTAACGTATATATACATACATCATAACATTGCACATTCAACCCGTAGTCTGGAAGATTTTCCTGTAATACATTATTATCTTTATTCTTCCATTCCATCCAAGCTGTCCATCTCATCAAAACCTCCCCACAACATCATTGAGGAACACAGTTTTTGAGACCAAGATGGGAAGACTGGCCATACAGAATTCCTGTTTCCAATGAGCCTGTAATCTCACAAAAGCAGGAGGGAGAGACTTGTTTATTATTTCAACGGACTATTCCAACATTTGAATAATGCTATTGTGGCCAGCAACTTGAGTTGTTAGCAGAACAGGTACTAGTAAATATTCAACCGTTTAGGAACATTTTCTCGGTTTTCAGAGAAAACGACACCGTGAACTCTTTGCGAGTCGGAATAAAATAACAATTGCCTAGCTATTTGATACGTTTCCACGCAGTATGATCGCTTAGAGTTCCCCCTGTCACCCCGGTCGCGATCTTTGATTGCAATTTACTCTCGCTCACCCCAGGTGAGAAACTGTTAAACATGTAATAATAGTGCCGCTATTTTTACGTTTTGGACCAGGAAGCTCGGGGACTGGGTATAAGTGAAAGGTTTGCTGCGGGCTCAAAGGGTTAAGCACTCTTGTTCTTGACTGTCCTTTAAAACACGTCAGTCTCATTTCAGGCAGCGTGACCTGACCCAAAGATGCAGTAATAGAGAAAGCAGTCAGCGACCCATAGCTTGATTGCTTGCGTCAGGATCAGGGAACCAGAACTGACCAAGACCAACCTCCACGTGGTGGTCCTGGAAACAGGCTGCATCTCTGCAGTCTGGCTGAGAGAGTAGGGATCAAAGATAGAAGGCAAACCTGGTCCCCAAAAAATGCCGTGCAGAAGTCGGATGTGTCTTCCGAAAGGCGCAGATATCGCAGCTCCGGTGTAAACAGTTACAACAAAACCAACGTCCTTTTCAGGACGAACGAGGAAGAAGAAGAATTTCAGGCAGCCACGAGACCTCTTGCGCTTAGCTCAACAGTGTAGTGACCCAGTCACGTATCAAGTCCGTGTGTCACGGAACTGCTTCCCCTGCTTTGCTGTAATGGTCCTACAGTGGCCAAAACTCAAGAGTATCTAATATAGGTCTTCAAAGGTGTCTACCTTCACACAAGATTGCTTTTGACAGAGTTGTAGATAGGAGAATAATTATGCTTCTATCTCAAGGGAGTGTTCATAATATATTTCAGAAATCAAGAACAATGCTGCATTGGCAGGGCAATTGTTAACTTATTATATCTGATCCGCTGCCTGTTTATGAAGATTTATGTAATGATTAATTTCAGCTCGTGTAAGCCCCCACCTCTGTTTTACTCGGTGGAATTCTTACTATTATAGAATAGCTATTTTTAGAGTGTATTTAGTAAATGGACTGAGACAAACATGCAGTACATTCAAAATGATTAAATCGAAGTTAAATTTATATATTAGCAACTAATAGATTTAATAATCATTTGTTGAATCAATTTTAAAAAGAAATTGAATAATCTTTAACATAAAATACACATCAACTTGTGATGGTAAAGTGTTTTATGAAAAAATTCACGTGGCAGCTTATAGGTTTCACTTAGCTGCGAATGGCTGTTTCTGCTTCCGCTGGATTATTGGGTTCTGTGCAAATGAGTCACTAGCGTTCGTACGTATCTGGTCAAGATTAAATGCGCAGCACGTTCGAAGTAAGATCAGGGAATAAGTGCAAAGCTAGTCCTGCTTCTGTAATACCATCTGATTGGTGTGGATTATAGGACACAATACAGCATCAGGCACTATGTACAATAGCTGGAGCCTCAAGATCAACATCACTAGTAGCACTAGAGGTAGCACTAGGAATAATACCCCTCAAGCTAAGAAGAAAAGAACTGAGCCTGAATTACATGGGCAAAGTCCATAATGGACAAAAACCAGTCATCCTGTTTGTGATATTCTCTTTTCTTGCTCCATATATATATATATATATATATATATATATATATATATATATATATATATATATATATATATATATATATATATATATAACATCTATATTACTATCTACTATTACATGCAGTTGGGTGAATTTGAAGTGGTGAAATAAGTATTGAATATATTACTCACATATGGATAATATAATATATCTGCATTATTGTTTAGCTATTGAAAAGCACAATAATTGTGAATCATGGCTGCCCTAGAGTATTTTATGGAGCAGGGAAAAATTTGTGGTTTGAAAGGTGAGGCTTTAGTAGCCTATGCATCCAGTGCGTTGGAAGAGTGGAGAATATGTGACCCAGAATGAATTGAGAATATGGTGGAAGAAAAATTAGCTGAAAAAAAGAAGAGTTGAAATAAAATTAGCTGAAAAAAATAGAGCAGAAGAATTAGCTCATATGAAGAGAATGGAACGATTAGCTCTTCCTCATGAGAAAAAATTAAGATTAGATAAACTTGAGATGGAAAGAAGGGAGTTGGAGGATGAGGTGAGATCATTAATGAATTTATTTGACGAAGAAGAGAGTGTTGGTAGAGGTGAACTTGATACACCCAATACTACTTTGCAGATAGAATGTCATACACATGTGGCTCAGATTCAGAAACTGACATCAGAGGTTTCTCTTTTGAGAGAAAAGATTAATATACATGATGAAGTGATCAACCAGAACATGAAAGGTTCTAGGGATATATTGGACAAGTAGGTGGCAGCACTTTAGCGTTCAAATAAAGCACTCATAGTCCTTCATAGGCAACAAGACAAATTGAAGTAAATAAGGTGGCTAACCTTGAGATATTACTCACGGAGTAGAAGATTACAAATGTGAACTTTTAAGAGGTAAATAAGAGGCAAAGTAAAGAGATTTCTGTAACAGAGGTTATGTTATCGATTTTATTTATCTTTCCTTTTGTCTTTATTTTCTTCTTCTACGTCTCGTCACCCACGCCCGTCGGGACTTTGGCCCTCCATCATTCAAACCTTTGTCCAGTCTTCTAATTTAGCAACGCATTTTATGACTGTTAGCATTTATTGCATCTCTTTGATGTAGATCACCAGCAGACTTAATTATCTACATGAGCTGTAATTTTTACACCAACGCCATAGATCAAATCGTGTTAACTCGTTCTAGACAAGTGATATAAGGGAATCTTAGATCTAAGACGAGTTCGCGTGTATTACGTTTTATGGCCATAGTCTGCAAGCAGTATTCGTGTGATCCTGTAAGTTGAGGAAATCTTTGTACGGGGACTGGTCTTTTATGTTACGTCGGTTCTCAAATGAGTCCGTACGCAACAGAGAGAGACCTGGTCGGCATTGGTGCGAAGTAATTCGGGTGAGCAGATCTTTGATTTTGCAGATTTGAATGTAAATCTGAACGTAGGTGTAAACATCTGGAATTGAGTATGTTTCAAGTCTTAGACGTAACCTTTTTCCTTTCATCGGAGAGATATTTATACCTGAGCAGTTGAGACTCAGTATCCAGTATTCATTTAGACTCCGCAGTTCTCTAGACACATTCTAGCTTCGTTTCTAGATTTGCTGTATTAAGTAAAATCTCAGTTTTCGTTGGAGAATAGTCTTAGTAGGCTGTGCGAGGTAAATAAATATATATAGTAGTAATTGAGTGATTTAAGTGATGATCGCCTATTATATTTCACTAGATCTTCTGTGCCGAAGTGTTTTTCTAGTATAGGCTAGGAATTCAGTTATATTCTCCAAGTTACTGCATTACAGTGGGAAGCAGAATAAATTATAATTTCTAGCTAAACTCATTCGGCTATTAATAAATTTGATTAAACTGCTAGTAACCAGTCAGAGAATATGTTAACTAACTATTAAATGCACTGATTCATCATTCAGTATTGACGAGATACTTATGTATTTCTAATTCATGATGATTGATTCTTTTAATGACTAGAATTTATTTCACGGAAGGGTTAACGATGAGACTAGCTCTAAGCTTATGGTTTCTAGTTAAGTTGTATAACTTACTTACTTAGTCGTTCCCCTTCTACCGTGAGGTGTAGAGGCTAAGTTGTATAAACGAAGTAATATTTTTTTACGCGTAGGATTAGATATACTATTAGGGTTGAGTATTTATGTGTTTCTTTTTTCACTATACAGTATTCTGGGTCATAAACCCTAAATCTTACCAGCGGCTTTCAGTACCTATGTAACTGAGAAGAACATTACTTAAAGAACATTCTGAATATAGTTACCTGGTTTTGCAAGTGACCTGTCTGGCCTATTGTTTTACACCCAGAAGAAAGAAGAGTACTGGCTCAAAAGTAATATTAAGAATAAATGGTAACTGGACTTATAGAATATCCAGCTTTCTTTCTCAAGTTCATATATACTTCGCCTGTGGTGGCGACTGAAATAATATTTGACATTTCCCATATCAAGACCATTGTGTTGTGAAGGAGATTTATCCTAAACCGATTTATGTACCTGACATTCACCTTAACGAGTGAAGTTTCAAGCTATTGTACCCTGTGAACATTAGATATCATATGTACTTTCCTAACTGGACAATAATTGAAGTGACCTTCATCAGCCTCCTATTTACAACAGACAAACGTTTCCCAACATTTTGATTAATTAGTCTTTTGGAGACACTGGGGTTTGACTCACCAGTAACTTAAGCTTCGATGGTGGGTGAGTGACTGAACAATTTGTTCCAGATGTTATGAAAAACAACGATTAGGAAAGATTGCGCATGTTGTCTGTGAGCACAGCTGTCAGAGCGATAGAATAACAGGGATGAATTAACCCATGTAATAACTTTGTATTTTCTCTTGTATTAAAGTATTTTTTCTAATGCTGTTTTCCTCTTAGGATAGATTTATATATATATATATATATATATATATATATATATATATATATATATATATATATATATATATATATATATATATATATATATATATATAAACTCTGTTCTTTTACGGAGAGAGGGAAAACCTTGGACTTTAGCGTAGAAATCTGTGACTCTTTGGGCTATAACTTCTCTTATAACGGGATCTTGGCATCAGAGGGGGGAAAGAACTTCACCTATGAGTCTATCTCTTTAATTGATTCTTAACCTATGTTTATTGTATTTGATTTGATATTCAATATTGTCGATGTAAAGTTTTTTTTTTTAATGGTAAATAAAAATTTACATAACTTATTCACGTGTGGCGGTCAGCTTGTTCAAAAAAGATCCTTATTTCATAGATATAGTTTTCACGTATGTGCGTCTAATTGTTATCACTTATCTGTGTGTGTATATGTGAGTGGTTAAATATATCAATATATATATTTATAGGAAACTGTCTGATCCAAACTCTCAGTCGTAATCGATAGGCTGGTTTGATTATCTTTCAAATCCAGGGACAGATTTTACCTTTCACCATTTCACTTGTGAAATTCTATTTCTTCACCTTAATTCTTACTGAGCTATCACCTGTACTAGTCCTATTCAGGAGGGACCAAAAGTGATCTTTATTACCCTATCGAAAATATACGACAATTTACCTCAAAAATTTAGAAATTAACAAATTAATAAAAAGAGTTGGTGGTTTGCTTATGTGGTGCTACACAAAAATTTATTACCCAACATTAGTTATCACAAAACTAGTGTACAACATGCCAGTAGCACTAAGGGTGCACGATCTGAAAAAGCAAAAAATCTTGTCGAGGCAGATACAACTTCCCTCGACATCACTCTGATACCAGTGCTTCTGGTCGAAACAATACTGCCTCTTCTGGGAGTGAGTCGTAGAGACATGCTCACATTACATCTCCTATTTAAGAGTGTAGAAGAAGTTGTCAAAGATGACACAAAGTTTACTGCTAAGACTCAGAGGGTTACACTTAAGGATAATGATAGAAATTTAAAAAAATGTCCATTGTCAAATTATTGCCAGTGCATCTAGAGAAACATCCTTCACAATGCATATTAAGCTGTCTTCTTAGACATGCTTCAAACCTACAGGCATAAATAGAAAGAGGTGTCATGCTCAGTCCAGCCAGCATGATGCACCTTACAATAAGGATATTACATCCAGGAGGAGTAATGTCTATGATTCTTTTGTGACTAAAGGTGCGGGGTTAGGGTTAGGCCCTAACCCTAACCCTAACCGTAACATGCCTTTCGGTCTTGTTAATGCTCCTGCTACATTAGTTTGCAAGATGCGTAGACTATTCTCTGATCGTGATAATTTGATCACTTACATAGATTATATCTTTTTGTTTCATCATACTTAGAATGATCTTGTTAACGGAATTCATTCTTTGTTTAATACCTGACGCTTTCACAACTTTACTGCTACACCATCCAAAACTAGAATATGATATACTGAAATTTCGTTTCTTGGTCATAAGGTAGTAAGTGCGTTTCTAAAACCTGAAGATTCTACTGTTTCTAAAATTCTGAATCTTGAAATTCCTCGAGCAAAAAAATAAGTTCGTAGTTTTTTAGGCTTCATAACTTTTTATATACAATTTCTGCCTAATTTTTCAGATATGACTTCAGTTTTGTCTGCGTTGGTAAAAAAGAACGCTCCAAATAAGGTACTTTGGTCGCATGCGTGTCATGTGGCTTTAAATTTGATTAAGATTGCCTTTTCGAAATCACCAATTTTGAAGTTACCTGACATTCGCTATCCTATTCTTCTCGGAGTTGACGCTTCAAATACAGCCGTGGGCGGAACATTAATGCAAGAAATGTAAGGCCTCATGCACCCTACTATGTATGTGAGTCGTGAACTGTCAAATGCAGAATAGCGATATCCCATTGTTGAGATGAAGTTACTCGCTATCGTGTTTTCGTTTAACAAACTCCAGAGGTTTTTGGTGGGAGCTCGATTCACTCTGGAGACAGATCAAAAGGCGTTGGCGTATCTACAGACTGCAAGATTCACTAATCAAAAAGCAGCTAGAGCCTTGCTCGCTCTACAACTGTACGACTACACTATTAAAGTCATAAAAGGAAGTCTAAATGTGATTGCAGATGTACTTTCCAGATGTATAAGACATCCTACATCATCTACCTACTTTACAGGTCCAGATGTTACACATAACTCAATCTAGCACAGATACGTACTGAGTAATGTCCTGCTCCAGAACTTATTGCTTGAATAATCACGTAATCGTAGGACACTAATTAGAATGTACAGTGATCTCGTTGATGTTATAAGAAAGCAGACTTCACAGCAACAGGATGATGATGTTTCTTATAAGATGCAACATCAAGTAGTATAACATTTAAATCATGGCACTTCGTGTAGACTTCGTGCAGTCATGACAATACTCATCGTCAAGCTATGAACTGTCAAATACTTACTTACTTTGTCGTTCCCCTTCTACCGTGAGGTACAGAGGTTTGAAATAGAGAGCGCCAGACTATCCTATCGGTTGTCTTCCTCCTGGCCTGGTCCCATGGTAGTCTTCGTTTCTTCCTAGGTTGTCTAATGTTGTCCTCCCAGAGGACTCTGGGTCCTCCTTGGCGTCTGGATCCCTGGCTCTTTGTTTCCATGCTTGTCGTGGTAGCCGATCTTCTCCCATTCTGCAGACATGGCCAAACCATCTTATACTGTTCAAAAAAAGAAACGCAACTTTTTTGGTGTTACTTTTATAAAAGATATTCGCTGATTGGACATCAGTCAACCTATCGACTGTGTCCACCTGGTCATTAACTTCTCGTGGTTACCTGAATTGTACTCACCTCATGATTCGTGAGGTCATGAAAGAGGTCAAGGTCAAAACAACATTTGTGTCAATAACTCGTGACAGGTTCATGAGAATCCCGTGAAACTTACTGAGCACAAAACCCTCTGACCATATTATTGAATGCCTATAAAAGATTGCCGATCCTCGAATAAATTCAGTTGAAAATTCAATGCGCAAGTATGGCTCATCTCACTACAGAACAACGACTCATCATCATTGGACGTTTACAGACTGGACAGTCACAAAGTGTAGTGGCCAGACAATTTAATGTGGTTAGAAGCACCATTAGTCGCCTTTAAATGCGATTTCAACAAACTGGCTCAGTGGCAGACCGGCCGCGCAGTGGAAGACCCAGAGTCACAACTCCTGCCAAAGACCGCTTCATATGGCTGCGTCACCTCAGGAATCGACTTGCATCTGTGTCCTCCACAGTCCAGTCAATGTCAGCAGCTCGTCGAATTTCAGATCAAACGGTCAGGAACCGGCTGCACGACTCTGGTCTTTGGGCTAGAAGACCCTACAGAGGTCCTGTTCTTATGGACCGGCATCGCCAGAACCGACTGCAGTGGGCTAACCAGCATCGTCAATGGACCGTTGGGAATGACTGGAGACGGGTTTGGTTTAGTGATGAATCTTTTTTTGTGCTCCAGCGACACGATAGACGGACAAGAGTTTAACGCAGAGTCCATGAGCGCTACGCCCAGAACAGCGTTGATGAGGCTCCTCCACATGGTGGTGGAGGTGTACTGATGTGGGGGGGGGGGGATCAACTTCATGGGAAGAAGTGACCTGGTGCAAATTGAAGGACGCCTGAATGCCCAACGATACGTCGCTGAAATTCTTCGTCCTCATGTCCTTCCACTTCTGGCTGCACGAGGGTCGATTTTTCAGCAGGATAACGCTCGACCTCATGTGGCGCAACTCACCACCCAGTTCCTCGCTGACAACAACGTCCAGACCATTCCGTAGCCAGCCATGTCATCAGACATGAACCCCATAGAACACTTATGGGATAAACTCGACAGACGACTCCGCCAGCGAGACGTGGCTCCATCAAATCTCCGACAGTTGTCTCTTGCACTGCGGGAAGAGTGGGCAGCCATCCCACAACAACGGATCAACCGGCTAATCGGATCCATGTCAAGAAGATGTCGTTCTCTGATAGAGGCCAGAGGAGGCCATACACCTTACTGAAACGGAGGCCTCAGTCGCAAAGAATAAAAGTCCAAACCAAATTTAATGAACATCATTTCATTGTTAAAGTCTGAAAGTTTCTTCATGCCAAGATTGAAACATTAATTCCGTAAAATAAAATGTTGGTACAAGTTTGAAATTTGGTGTCCATTACCACTGCAATAATGTTGCGTTTCGTTTTTTTGAACAGTATATAGTTGGGACTGTTCTGCTTGGGTCTGCAAGGGGTAAGATTTTAGGCCTTGACATATCGTCTGGTTGCGGACCATGTCTCTTCTTGTTACTTCAACCACTTTCCTCAAATACCTCATTTCTGAGGTCTGGATCAGGGTGATGTGGGTTGTAGTCATTGCCCATGATGCTCATCCATACGTCAAGACTGGGACATATGTGGAGCGGTATACAGCCATCTTCGTTTTCTTACCAACCTCTCTTGGTGAGGAACCCTCGATTTATGGCCTGAAAAAGTCTCCCAGCTGCTGCTTTTCGAGTGGCCAACTCTTCTCTGATGCCTCCGTTTTGGTCTATAATAGCTCCGAGGTATTTAGAGTGGTGGACCTGCTACAGGACATGTTCTCCCAGAATAATCTGATGTACTCTTTCTCCTCGTGATATCACCATCGACTTTGTGGTAGAGCTGCTTATGACCATCCTCTCTTCTTCAGTTCTTCCTTCCAGACTTGCAGGTTGGATTGGAGATGTGCTTCTTATTTAGCAATCAGAACAACATCATCAGCAAATGCCAGCTCCGAAATACAGACCTGTCTCATCTTCCAGTACCCCACTGAATCCTTTCTTGTTCTCTCCTTACATGCCTTGATGACATCGTCCATGAGGGGTATGAAAAGATAAGGTGACAGGATATCACCTTGTCTTACACCAGTGGTGGTCCTGAACTCTTCTGACTTATGGTTTGCTGTCCTCACATAATTCCTGCAAGACTTGTAGAAGCTCTGTATAGCATGAATCAGAGGTGCTGGAATATTCTTCCTTGCCAAACAGTCCCAAAGTTTGCTACAGGGGGACCCTGTCAAACGCCTTTTCCAGATCTATGAAACAAAGATGGATCTCACTCTTATACTCAAGGGCCTTTTCACTCAGCTGCCTGGGTGTGAAGATTAGGTCTTGCGTACTTCGGTTTGCTCGGAATCCGCACTGGACGTCATCCTATTGGGGCTTAGCTAGGCATGGGAGTCTCTGCTCTAGGGTTCTAGAGTAGATTTTACCAGGGACACTGAGAAGGGATATGCCTCTGTGGTTTCCACATTGTCGATTGTCACCCTTTTTTAAAATCTGTGTTATGATTGATATCACCCAATCCTTTGGCATGGCTTTGTTGTACCACGCTGCCTGTAGAACCCTTAAGAGTATTAGGTCGCCTGATGCTCCCATGTACTTAACAATTTCTGGTGTTATACCATCATACACTGCTGCTTTGCCCATCTTGATTTTCTCCAGTGCTGCCTTAAGTTCTTCCATCTTTATGGCATCTTCACCACCATTGGTTTTCTCTTCTGTGCTAGTGGTTATCATTTCTGATGCTTGACCTTGCTAATCCATCAAGGAGTTCTGAGAAATATTCTATCCATCTTTTCATTACGTCCTTTGGGGCAGTAAACAATTTGCCTTGCTCGTCCTCTATAAATTTGAGAGGGCATTATTTTTCCTTCCTCGTGTTCTTTAGGGTCTTATAGAACAATTTCTGGTTTTCATGCGCATCTTTTTCTAGCTTTTCTCCAATTTCTTCCCAAGCCTAATTACTTACCTCCTAAGTATTGTTTCCATGCCATTGTCTTCTATTTTTTTCTCTTCCACTTCCTCTGTGCAGCAAGGTGTTCTCTTTCTCTTGTTCCCGAGTCGGACTTCACCACATGCTTCTGCAGCTTCTGTCTTTATGATGTCCTGGAATTTAAGCCAGAGGGTTTCCAAGTCATCTGTGTTTCTCACCGCTGTAGCAATAAGCCCCTGATATCTGGTCTTATATTGTGGCTCTCTCAGCTTGTAGGTCTTAATTCTCATTTCTCCCTTTCGTTTACTTGGTTTCTTGCATGATTTTGGGCAGTTCCCAGGCTGTGCAACTTTCAGTTGTTTTTTTTATTGTAATCAGGTAGTGATCACTTCCAATCTCTGACCCCCTCAATATTCTAGCATCTTGGACATATTTGAATGAGCTCCTCATGACTATGGCATAGTCCATCACTGACTTCTCATTCTTTTTTGGTTTGCATCTAGTGTATGCATGTATGCTTTGTGTTTGTAATGATCAGATTCTGCTCACTGCAGAATCTAAGGACTCGCTTTCCATTGTCATTGAATGTATCTTCTCCATATCTTCCGATTACTCCACCACATCTAGCATGGTCATTTCCAACTCTGGCATTGAAATCTCCGAGTATGATAATTTCATCTAGGCAGTCATCCACTGTCTTTTGAAGCAGCTCGAAGGATTCCTCCTTGACCTCTACTCTCTCGTCCTCATTTATCCCACACACTATGACCAGGTTGACTACAGTTTCTCCTTCTTTTAGTTATACAACCATAATGCGCTCCGAGACTAATTTCCATCCTTTGATATTATATTTTTGTTTTTTGGCCACAATCCAACCCACGCCCCCTTTAACTCTTTTAGATGTGGGTACGCCACTTTGGAGCAATATGTCGCCATCGAGATACATGACTCCTTGTCCTTTCTTCTTCGTTTCCGTTACAGCCAGGATTTCTAGTTTTGCTTTACCCGTCTCCTCTACAACCCATTCGTCTTTCCCATTTATACTTCTTGTGTTCCATGTTCCATAAGTCGTAGTCCGTTCCAGTTGGTCGCCTTTAGAGCCAATCCGGTTTTCTCTCTTGTATTTCGCATAATCTGTATTTAAAGCAAACAGGTGATTGGACTGTTTTGACTTTGCACGGTGGAGGGGCAGCCTCCTTTTGGCCTTCATGCAAGCCGCCCTCCTCCTTTTTCAGCAGGGAGTGGGACCGGCCTAAAAAAAGGTAAAGGATCCCGTTACACGCCCATTGAGGCATATTTGGAATATGGTGTTAGGCCCATATTTTCTTGACCATCGGCATACCCCTAGTGTGGGGTGATGTGGTCAGCATCACGCCGGCTGCCTTAACCTTCCCAGAGTTGCTCTGGTACCCATTTGGGGCTGGGTCAACCCATGAGCCGTTTGCGGCCTAAAAATATCCCACCTTATCTGAGGATCGAACCATAGACCACTGAGCTAGGAAGCCAGTGCACTAACCACTATGCTACCGGCCCAGGCGGAGTTATATTTTCAAACACGCGAGAGATAATTATATTAAAACCTATATATTTCTAGTGCTAGAGATTTGATTGGTTTGAAGTGAGATGACGGAATATACAATGAATTATATTGGAACATTTGGCAGAAACACCATCTGTAATTTTAACTGAGAATAAGAGATGTAATGTAGCAAACTCAGAGGCACAGAACAGACAGCTTCGCAACTTCAACCGAGCAAACCCAAGAAGCCAGAAAAAATGGATCGGACCTAGAATTCCTATATTAAAAAGAGACAGATCGAGTATTGAACAACTTTTGGATTTTACCAGTAATTCCACATTTTTAATACAAGACTGTAAATTTAAAAGGACCAGGACTTCAGTTACTGGAACCTAGGAATTTGATCATAAGTCATAAAGGAATTGCACCAAAGTTTTTCCAGGCCAGTGATTTCGCAGAACACCCGCCATCAGAGGAATTTGCTATATTTCCCAGACCAAAGTGATTTCGAATCTTCATTGAGAATCCATTCTCCATTTAAACGAAGATAGCTTAATACACCTCACAAAAGATCTAGATGTACTAGTAATGGAACAACATAGGGATGTAGAATAATTATGTATTTTTCAAGAGTTCAAACATATGAACTCGCCATAACACACAAAGGTAGAAGTCCCTGCTGACGACCTCTGCCCTCTGCATTCCTAGTTTCACATCTGCCAACCTACACCATAGAGGCATGACCTCACTTCCTGTATTAACAAATGACTTCGTACAAAATAAACAAACAAGGAGCCCTGTCCAGCTACCTAATGATATCGACACAATCGTTATGAATTTTAATCATAACAACAAGGAACAGATATTTACAATAACAGAGCTATGCCATTATAAGTGGAATTCGCTGAATTAACTCAGCTGGGGGCATGAAGAGGCTAAAAAAAACATTGCGTAATCTTTCACAAAAGGCGATGGACCATATATAATGCATTAACAATTGTTTAACCCAAGGCAACATTGTTCGTGACTTCTCGAAATATCTTGTGAAAACTCCCTTCAGGTAGAAATGTCATTACCCTTCTATCTGCATGTAAATAATGTCACTCTACGTACCCTTTTTCTTCTGAATGGAGCCTAACTCGCTCCATCGTTCTTCCGTCCTATCAAGAAATTATATTGTCAATATGTTTGGTTAATTACCACCCAATCTTGACTCCTTGTCTGAGAATGTGCACAACACATTCTGCTTGACTATCGCCTTCAACATGGCTACCATAGTCTCTCTAGCGTTTATGTGATCTGCACTGCCTAACTCACGATTCTGACTGTCACTGAAAAAACGTTCATAACCGGATTTCTGTTCACGTCTTATTTGCTGTAATGTCTGTCATTCCTATATGTACCATTATAGCACATATAAATGCTAGTGTAGTAGCAAGGATTACCCTGGTCCTCCAGGTTGGGGGTTTTAGCACAGGGCCGACACCTCTGTCTATGTAAAAAATCACACATGTTACGGAAATGGCAATAAATGAAAAAAACTTTGATGCGGGACGGACATCCGGAGTCTCAGGCTCGTATGACTGACAGTGGTGAAAGCCGAAAGGAAGCCACTGGCATGAAAACGGATGCCCAGACCGCAAAACACGAAACCAGAATTGGTTTTTGGAATGTCAGAACCATGAATGAGGCAGGAAAGCTGAGACAGATCACAGCAGAGATGAGGAATTACAAACTACATATCCTGGGAATAAGCGAGAGCAGATGGACAGGGATGGGGAGAATAAAAACAGCTACAGGGGAAACAGTACTTTATTCTGGTAGAGAGGATGGTCAGCACAACGAAGGTGTAGCCATTATCCTGAAGAAAGGAATGGAAAGGTCTTTACTGGAATGGAAACCCATTAACAACAGACTAATAAGAGCAAGACTGAGAGGAAGATTCACCAACACCACAATTATACAATGCTATGCACCAACAAACAACAGCGATGAAGAGATCAAGGATGAGTTCTATCAACAGGTACAAAAGGAAATGGAAACTGTACCCAGGTACGATCTTATTATAGTAATGGGAGACCTAAATGCGAAAGTTGGAACAGATAATATTTATAACGAAAGAGTAATGGGGAAATGCGGCAGTGGAACAGCAAATGAGAATGGGGACAAATTAATAAGCTTCTGCAGTATTAACAACCTGGTCATTGGAGGAACACTTTTTCAACACAAAGAAGTGCACAAGTTAACATGGGAATCACCAAACGGACGGGACAAAAACCAGATAGATCACATAATGATCAATGGCAGATGGAGAAATGCACTACAAGACGTGAAAGTAAGAAGAGGTGCAGATGTGGGAAGTGATCATCACCTAATAGTAGCAAGACTAAAGGTGAAACTCAGAGCTGCTGGACCAGTTGTAGCCAAACAGAAAAGATACAACATCACGAAACTTAAGGACCCCCTCACCAGAAAAGCGTTCGAGGTTGACGTAAAGAGACGATATCTGATTACCAAAAGCCAGGAAAGAACAGAGACCGACGATGTCGACCAGAAATTCAACACCATCTCAACAATATACAAAGAAAGCAGCAAGTCATGCTTGGGATTCCAGGAAAGAAAGAGCCAAGACTGGATAACACCAGAAACACTAAGCACCATAGGGAAGAGAAGGGAAATGAAAAGAAAGAAAACAGAAGCTAAGTCTCCCAGGTTAAAGGCAATATATAGTGAACAGTACAGTCAGCTGGACAAGGAAGTAAAACGTCAAACCCATGCTAACAAAAGGACATTTCTGGATGACTTTGCAAGACAGGCAGAAGAGGCAGCACTGAGAAATGAACAAAGCACAGTCTATAAGATAACTAAAACCATCAGTGGAAAACGAGGTGCAAATAACATAACGTTAGTAAGAGACAAGCAAGGAAATCTCATCACCACAGCACAGGGGCAGGAAACAAGATGGGCAGAGCACTTCAGAGAAACACTGAATAAGGAACCACCAGAGACTCAGCTGAATGTTCCTGAGGCTGAAAGCGACTTAGATGTAAATACAGACATTCCACGAAAAGAAGAAATTATCACAGCCATCAAAGGGCTAAAAAATGGAAAAGCGCCTGGTCAAGACAATCTAAATGCTGAGCTATTCAAGACAGACCCTGAACTAGCAGCAGAACTATTAGAACCACTGTTTGCACAAATCTGGGAAACTGAGACAACACCAACAGAGTGGAGTAAAGGAATAATTGTCAAATTGCCCAAGAAGGGCGACCTTGCAGACTGCAACAACTGGAGAGGAATTACCCTCCTCTCAGTTCCCAGCAAAATACTAGGCAGGATAATCATCCAGAGAATTTCAAAAGCAGTTGACCATAAACTGAGGAAAGAGCAAGCGGGCTTCAGAAAGAACAGAAGATGTGCAGATCATATATTCACCCCTAGGAACATCATAGAGCAGTGCTCAGAATGGCAGAGACAGCTGTACATTAACTTTGTTGATTTTGAAAAGGCTTTCGACAGCATACACAGGGACAGCCTATGGAAAATTCTGAGGGCTTATGGAATTCTCAGCCACATTGTTTCCATCATAAAAAGCCTCTATTCAAATTTCACGTGCAGTGTTGGATCGAGTAATGTAACTTTCGAAGTGAAAACAGGAGTACGACAGGGATGCCTGATGCTTGCACCATACGATGAGAGATGGTGTATGGTGTCTGTGGTCTGGTTGTGTAGGATGCAGATGTGTACTCAAACAGTGAGCATTAGCAAAACAGGGCAGTCCACACAAAGACGTCACGTAAATGCACGACGTGTAAAGTCAAAGATGCTTGCAACAGCTAGTGACGTTTTCTTGTATCATTTATTGTGGACGCCACAGTGACAAAACGTATACGCGAATATGTAGGTACATCATACAGTCATTATCACAGCAACATAGTCAGTACAGCAATGGACGGTAGACAGCATCATAATAAAGATGAATCATAGGCATGTCAATACATTATAAGGCTGTAATGTAGTCGGGAAAATTCTCCATCCCTTTCTATCTTAGCCAGGAGATAACAAGATGTATGAGGTCAGTTCACTCTCCTTAATCTGACTTCAGCAAGACAGGCACGTCTTCTGAAGTATCAATAATGTCCTCAAAAAATCCTCTAGTTAACAAAAGGTTTCAAACCTAGTTCATGTAGCGAAGTAGCAAGTAATAGTCCTTGGGACATGCATCAACCCGATGCGGTACAACGTAGCAATATGTGAGCTGAGAAAACATCTCATGATGACGACTTTCAAAGACAGGCTACGAATCAAATGTCACTCACGAACAGATATCGATAAAGTTACTGTAAAAATGTCATACCTGGTCTTCAGGAAATAAACTACAGAACTTATACGCCTCCAGGCGAATTGAATTACAATAGAAATATCATCTCAAATAAATGAGCAATCTATAAGAGGACTTCACATTCCTGACAGAATAAATTAGCAGAGACGCTCTCACAGAGACGTCCCTTTCGCTATCGAAATCTTCGCTCTCTGACTGCTGGGCGGAAACCGTTAGACAAAGACCCAAGATTTAGACATGCGCAGTAAAGCGCGATTTCGAACACAGTTCAGAAAACTTAAGACGTAAGGACCTTTACTGAGAACCAGCTTAAGAATGATTACCTTATAAGGATAACACAACAGGTTGCCAACCGCTTTCTGAGAAAAGCGGCCTAGCCAGTCCATACATGGACACGATTCAAGAACGCTTAACAAACTAAACAACCATCGACACCAACGCGAGAAGACAACTGCTTACTATGAAAAGTGACTATAAATTTCATAAGATTGTTTCCCTTTCATTACAAAATATATATTGTACACAAAACGATGTTGCGAGAATTTCTTACGCAACAATGCCCCTTATCAACATCATTATTTTTGACAGTAATAGATTGGGTGATGTGCCAGGCAACACAGGGCAGTCCAAGAGAAATTAGATGGACAACGTTTTCTACACTGGAAGACCTGGAATATGCAGATGACATTGCATTACTAGCACATTCACATCAACACATCCAGGAAAAAACCAATAGACTGGATAAGTATGGCCAGCAGGTTGGCCTGAACATCAATTTGAAGAAGACAGAGGTCATGACACTAAATGTGGGCAATCCTGAGCCAATAACAGTAAGGAACCAGAAGATAGAACAGACAGACACATTTACTTACTTAGGATGCATAGTAACACCTGACGGCGGAACAAGCAAGGACATTAACAACAGAATGAATAAAGCGAGAACAGCCTTTGCTGTTCTCAACAACATTTGGAAGTCTTCTTAGTACAGCACAAACACCAAATTAAGACTGTATGAGAGCTGTGTACTTTCTGTGCTTCTCTATGGTGCGGAATGTTGGAGAGTAACAGAGAAGGAAATGTCGAAACTGTCCTCCTTCCACACAATCTGCCTAAGGAATGCTATGGACGCCCGAGGGAAAGCGAAAAAGAGGCCGACCAAAAACAACTTGGCGGAGAACTGTGGAAGCTGAGATGCAAAGAATGAACCACAGTTGGGGCACTGTACGAAGGATGGCCACCGACCGAGCAAAGTGGAATCTTGGGGCACTGTACGAAGGATGGCCGCCGACCGAGCAAAGTGGAATCAATTTGTTGCTGCCCTACAAGACGCCACCAGGCGTGATGGCCGCTGACTGCTTTGACGGTTGGCGGCTATGGATCAAAGAAGAAGAAGAAGTAGCAGGGATAATGCTAGCATGGAAGGCCATGCTGTCACAGTATCTCTCATTTCACTTTGGCTACATTTGCTGTTACTATGCTGATGTATAATGCTGAATCAGGTTGCTTTGAGCATGGGTTGATTATAGTTGCTAACCCATTCTTTATTATTACTACTTCATTCTGTTAAATAAAGTCTAGTACTGTCTCACTATTACTAATTTACAATGGAAATTTTGCTATAATTCCTTGTATCCTTGTATATCATTTTCTAGTACATTTACAGTAGTAAATCCTATGTTTTCTTATTTTTAGTGTGTCCTTGTCACTGTGTGTATAAAAAATGTATGCATTCAAGATTCGCATAGCTCTCATTTATCATCAGTTGCCTGTAGTGGAAAATATGTGTCCTGTAAGAAGTTTTGTATTTGTAATGGTGGAAAATGGACAATGCAAGAATAGTATATGACTGTGCAGCTCACAGCAGTAAAAAAAATTGGACAAACTACAGCACCAGGCACTATGTTTAGTAGCTGGAGCCTCAAGATCAACATCACAAGAAGCACTAGAGGTAGCACAAGGAATAATACCTCTCAAGCTAAGAAGAAAAGAACTGAAGTACATGGGCAAAGTCCAAATCGACAAAAACCACACAACCAATGCGATGTTTGTGAAAAATGTCCCTTTGACCTGAGACACCCCTCTGGAACCCATAAGACAACCAATGGGATGGAAGTGCATGGAGGAAATCGAAGAAAACAGTATTATAGCAAATGCAATACACTTTAGTTGTAAATACACACCAGTGATTCAGCCTTGGGAGCTCTGGAAAGAAAGGCAGACACGCCTAAAAACTGCTAAAAAATCCAACTCAAATATGTCAGATATCTAGAGATCCAAAAAGTACCATGCAACAGAAAAATAAGTAGACTTCAACTAGGAACAGGCTATTTCTTGGTGGAGAAACTCTGCTGTGCAACATGTCTGGAGAAAAGCACCATAACACAAAAATACGAACAGCACAGAAAACCACTAATGGAATATTTGAGAACCCAAAACTCGACGTCACTGTCACTGGAAAATGTACCGAAATTTGACCTGCCCAGGGAGCTACACAACATAATTAAATTGTATATTACCGGAACAAGAACCAACATATAACAACTAGAACAAATTAGAATGACAAGGAAAAAGAAACCAACAAAAATAAGTATATTCTATATCACTACAAGAATTATATACATAAAATAAAAATCAAACTAACAAAAACCAACCAAAAGCCCAGCAGAAAAAAGATGTGAATAGCGAGAGAGAGAGCAATATGTACTAATGGAAGAACATCCATGTCTAACTCCTGTTCTAATCCTAAACAGTTCTGTAAGTTGTCCTTCGTGAAGAACTCTGCATGTCATGTCTTTATAGGTCTTCTTTATTAAGTTAATGATCTTCATGGGAACTCCATAATGCCTCATCAATTTCCAAAGTGATTCTCTGCCTACACTGTCAAATGCCGAATCATAATCTGATCAACAATTTACTTTTGTAGCTGATTTGTAGCTCTTCTATTGGCTGAATGTTTAGGGGATTTGTTGAAGCCGGTCTATTGAGAAGTTGCTCTGGTGTTCAGTCATCAGTTAAGATGCTGAGATCACTTTTGTAGATAGGCGAATGTGCCATTTGTAAGGTCCTGGGTTTGATTCTCCAGTGATCCTCTCACTTCTGATATTTTCCTGTTGTCTGAATTTTGACTTCTTTATTTCTCATGAGTGTCTGAAACAAACTTTTGTGTGTATTATTTATTTACTATTTGCATATCTTAGGTTTCCCTCTTTAATTATTTAAATGTTTGAAAATAAGTTGTAAGTAACTGGTTCTACACTTTTTTCATGGAAAACCTTTCAATAACTCACAGAACACTAATGCTCCATGGAAAACAGTTTGAGAAATGCTAATGTAAAGAATTGTGGTAACATAAGAACTGTTTTTTATTTCCATTTCCAAATTTCATAAATCTCTTGTAATCTCTCATTAACAGGGTCAGACTTCTTTGTTTGATAGTTCTGTGTTGGACTTCATTCATAACCCTCCACTCCCAAAGGAGCATAGGCCTTCAACAAACACATGCCAAGTCCTGTCACGTGCCATCATCTCAAGTTCTTTCCATGTTCTCCTCATCATTTTCACCTCCGTTTCCAGCTCTCTTCTCCATGTGCTTCTTGGTCTACCTCTGCCTCTCTTGCCCTGGGGGTTCCAGAACAAGGACTGTCTTGTAATGCTATCAACAGTTTCCTAAGTGTGTGTCCTATCCATCGCCATCGTCTTCTTCTCATCTCTTGTTCCACTGGCACTTGTCTGGTTCTTGTCATCAGTTCCACGTTGGTAACTTTGTCATACCATTTTAATCCCTCTATTCTACGCAAGCACCCATTTATGAAAGTCTGTAGCTTTTTGGTTGTTGTCTTTGTTGTTCTCCATGTCTCCGAGCCAAACAATAGGACTGACTTCACATTTGAGTTGAAGATTCTTATTTTCGTGTTGGATCCTATTTCTCTTGATCTCCATATATTTTCCAATGCAATGAAAGCTCTTCTTGGCTTTTGTATTCTTATTTTGATATCACTGTCTGTCCCTCCAACTTTGTCTATATTACTGCCAAGATATATGTACGATTCTACATCTTGTATTGGTGTTTCTTCAAGTTCAACCCTACGGTGTGAGACTGAAGTCTTAATCATCTTATTTGGCTGGAGACACCAAAGATATGGATATGTTCCTTCAGCTCTGGACAAACTTTAAATTTTCATCAAAAAGTCATAATCCATGAATGTAAGAAAAAATAATCACTTTTTTTCTTTCCCATTCTAAATCTTGTAATGACTGTATCTGAGCTTTCATACCATTTATAGATATTTATAAATTATTACATATGTCTCTGACTCTAGCCATTACTAACAGAATGTTATTGATTCTGGAATTTGGTTATCTCTAAATTCACTATCTGCCTTGTAACTTTCAAACTTCTTTTTCCATGATCATCCCCAACTTTAAGCCGTACTTCATCTTCTGGTATACAATCATTATGTCGTGTTAATAAGCACTCCCTCTTGTAGTCACTGAGGAACCCGCACAAAAATAACGACATAAAACTTACTAATAATGTCTCTAGCCTTTGCCCATCCTCTCCCACAAACTTTTTCATTTGCACATCCATCATCCATATGTATTCTCTCTTGTCCATGTCCACATGCATCCATCCATATGTATTCTCTCTTGTCCATGTGCACATGCATCCATCCATATGTATTCTCTCTTGTCCATGTCCACATGCATCCATCCATATGTATTCTCTCTTTTCCATGTCCACATGCATCCATCCATATGTATTCTCTCTTGTCCATGTCCACATGCATCCATCCATATGTATTCTCTCTTGTCCATGTCCACATGCATCCATCCATATGTATTCTCTCTTGTCCATGTCCACATGCATCCATCCATATATATTCTCTCTTGTCCATGTCCACATGCATCCATCCATATGTATTCTCTCTTGTCCATGTCCACATGCATCCATCCATATGTATTCTCTCTTGTCCATGTCCACATGCATCCATCCATATGTATTCTCTCTTGTCCATGTCCACATGCATCCATCCATATGTATTCCCTCTTGTCCATGTCCACATACATCCATCCATATGTATTCCCTCTTGTCCATGTCCACATACATCCATCCATATGTATTCTCTCTTGTCCATGTCCACATCCATCCATCCATATGTATTCCCTCTTGTCCATGTCCACATACATCCATCCATATGTATTCTCTCTTGTCCATGTCCACATACATCCATCCATATGTATTCTCTCTTGTCCATGTCCACATACATCCATCCATATGTATTCCCTCTTGTCCATGTCCACATACATCCATCCATATGTATTCCCTCTTGTCCATGTCCACATCCATCCATATGTATTCCCTCTTGTCCATGTCCACATGCATCCATACATATATATTCTCTCTTGTCCATGTCCACATCCATCCATCCATATGTATTCTCTCTTGTCCATGTCCACATCCATCCATATGTATTCCCTCTTGTCCATGTCCACATACATCCATCCATATGTATTCTCTCTTGTCCATGTCCACATACATCCATCCATATGTATTCTCTCTTGTCCATTTTCTTTCTGCCCCTTCATGCTTCTGTTTATGTTATCCCTGACCTATGAGAGTGACTAACCTACATTAAGATGGCGGGCTACTAAGATGGCGGGCTACTAAGATGAATTTAACTAAAGAGAATCTATAATTTCTCCTGGACATTAACAACAAAAATTGTTTTATTTAACTGACAGGGATGCTTAGATGTGAAGATATTTAACTAGTAAATGTGTCACCCCTTGGTAATATTTTCCTCTAATGATGATGATGTTTTCTAACAGCTGCTACAAAACTAAATAATATAATAAAACAATGTCAATCCACATAAGGTTAATATGTTGTCTGAAGTTAATTTCTAGGCAATTATTTAGTCCAGTGCTTATCAGGAATACATTGAAACTGGCTTAAATTTCATGATTTTTTAAGCCAAAGTCAGCTGATATTTCCCACCAAAATAAATGATGCTATGTGTGTTGGTTAAAAACATTTATTGAATTCAAATCAAGAGAAACAACATGCAACTAAAGTAGTGAACGAACGAATGAACAAACGAACTTTATTTTCGAAGGGTAAAGAATTGGGCGCGCAGGCCCGTCTAACATTCTGCCCTTCCACTCTCATTAATCTTGCATACTATATCCTTTCATTCCCACATGATGCTTTAAGCATTAATTTAAAGGCATGCAACATTATAAAGTTACCATAACAGCATTCATTTACATTATGCAATCATAATTTTAAAAAATGAGGGTTTTTTTTTTTGAAACAAACAAGCTAGTAATTGGGGGAAAAAATCAATAATAAAATAAAATAAATAAAACAATAAATAAAAATAAATAAATTCTGTATACCGACACTCACTCATGTGGTCAATCCGTCTACAATTAATCTGTATTTTTGAATGTGTCATCAATCATCAATACAAAAATTACATAAACACATTCTCGCTTATGTCCATACATTATTGGTGGAAAATGAAATAATAATAATAACACTTTCTTACGCACTTCTGTGGCAGGACAAGTCTTTGAGCAGTTAAAAAAAAAAAAAAAAAAAAAAAAAAAAAATTCACATTTCTAAAGTACAGCGGTATGCGGGTACATTCTCACGACTCACATTTCTAAAGTACAGTATTATGTGGGTACATTCTCACATACATTACATTATATAATAATATTTTAAAGTGAATATAATAATAATATTACATGGATATAAAACAAATTATTCACAAAAAACGAGCGGAGGAGGAAAAGAAATGTTGACCTATGGATGAGATGTTCACAGACAAATGCTGTTTCTATGGGGGTAGATAATCAGTGTTGAGGAAGTGTTTGAAAAGTGCTTTGTTAAAAGAATATTGTGTAGGTAGGCTTTTTAGGTGGTGTGGAAGGTTGTTCCATAAGTAGGCACCAGAGTAGGCTAGACTCTTTTTGAACAGATCGATCCTAGGTTTGGGCAGACGTAACTGATGTAGTTGTTGTCCCTCTCTTCTACTGGTTTGAAACAATGATCGTAGGCACGATGGGGCATTGTTAGATAGAATTGTGTGAGTCAGCTTGGCTTTGTTGTAGAGAAGACATTTTTTTAGCGACAGTATTTTGGGTTCTTTTCCTGTCCTTGTGTGTGGTGTCGTGCGATTATCGGTGATCAGACGTACTGCTCTCTTTTGCAGGGAGTGCAGTCTCTTCGAGGTGGAAGCAGGGCAACAATCCCATAGTGTAGAGCAGTAATCTAGATGTGTCTGTATATGTGAGGTGTAGAATAATAGTCTAGTGTCTGCGTCTAAGAAGTGTTTTATTTTGGCTAGCTGGTACGTCTTTTGAGCTAAGTGTTTGGTTAAATTCCGTACATGGGAGTTCCACGTTAAGTGCTAGTCAATCATGATCCCTAGAACTTTGTGTTCTGTTACATGTTCAATTTGTATTGATTCCGGGTGTAGCTTAGCGATCGTTTGGTGCAGCTTAGGATTTTCTGTCTGGTGGTAATCAACATAGATTTCGTTTTTGCTGTTTACTCGCATACGATTCATATTACTCCATTTTGTTAGATTGTCTACAACGCTTTGAAGAGTCATTTCAAGTGCCACGCAGTCATTGTCACTAGTGTAGATAGTACAATCATCTGCAAAGAGGTCACAAGTTGAATATTTTAGATGTAGTGGCAGGTTGTTCATGAACATTGCGAAGAGTAGGGCCCAAGAATAGAGCCCTGCGGTACTCCCGTATCTATCTTCGAGAAATCTGATGTCGAGTTGTTGTGAAGCACTAACTGTTGTCGATCTGCCAGGAATGATTTGATGATGTTTAGTGGATTAGGGCCTATTCTGAGGGTTTCCAACTTTTGAGCCAAGATAGTGTGGTCAATCATGTCAAATGCTTTTTTGTGACCTTTTAGAAGCACAAACAGCTGTGAGTAAATGCTGCACCACGAACATCAGACTTATAAGGCTTCTCTCCTGTATGTACTCATTTATGATTTTGTAGACTACCACTACAGTAAATGCTGCACCACAAACATCAGACTTATAAGGCTTTTCTCATGTATGTACTCATTTATGATTTTGTAGACTACCACTCACAGTAATTGCTGCACCACAAACATTATACACTTGTGAGGTTTCTCTCGTGTATATATTCTTTTACGTTTTTTGTGGAATATCTCTCTGTGTAAATGCTGAACCAAAAAACGTTACAACATTTTAGGCTCTCTCCTGTTTGCAGTCTTATATAATTTTGCCTTAGATATGCAGATGATACCGTGTTGTTAACTGAAAGCGAACAGGAGTTATAAGAACTAGTGAAGCAAGTGAACAGTGTAAGTCATGAATATGGACTCAACATTAATATTGAGAAAACAAAAACTATGATAATTAGCAAAACAGACAATAAACCCACATTAAAGATAACCGTAAATGGGAAAATCCTGGAACAAGTCAAGAGCTACGTATATCTTGGTCATATAATAACAGAAGATGGCAGATGTGAAACAGAAATCAGGAAGAGAATAGGAATGGCCAAAGCTATATTCAACAACATGAAACATATACTGACATCCAAACAGTTATCTCACAAATTAAAACTGAGAATCATAAAGTGTTATATATATTCTGTGTTTCTGTATGGTGCCGAAACATGGACAATGAATAAGCATTTGGAAGAAAGAATTGAGGCTCTTGAAATGTGGATATATAGAAGAATGGAGCGTATCTCATGGAAAGAGATGAAAACAAATAAGGAGGTCCTAGAAAATCTAGGTATGAAAAGAGAACTAATGAGGGAGGTCAAAGTTTGGCAGCTAAAATACTTTGGCCACATAAAAAGGCATAACACCTTGCAGAAGACCATAACAGAAGGGAGAGTTGAAGGCAAACCTGCAAGGGGAAGACAGCGCTATAAGTGGGAAGATAACTGTCGTGAAACATTCTAAATCCACATATATAAATTAAAAAAGTAAATGTAAAGCCTAACACATAAATTCAATAAAAGGGAAAGAAGAATGGTAAAGAACAGTGCTGTCACAATGACTGTACTCGAGATCCCCTTTTTCTGCTTCGTCTGCATATTCTCACGCTTTCACGTTTACTAGTAACGCCTACCGCAGCATACACGCGTTTCAACAAAACAATAAAACGTGTACTGTATTTCTTAGAAAACCTTGAGATACGCAAGCTGATTAATGACCTAGATTAACTCTCTTCAGACCTGATATTTTGTATCATTTTCTCATACTCTGACATATCTGACTTCTAATGTTCCTTGATACATTATAATTTGAAGTCTACCCAAGAGTGTTATACATCAAATTGTTTGTAATTGAACAGACTACCATATTTAGATGTAAAACTAATATTTTAAAAATTTATATTGATGTGAGTTTTAAAAAATTGAAGGAAAGTCAACAGGAAAAATACACAAAAATTATAAACATGATATTTCACAAAGAAGAAAAAAAAATAAAGTATTATCAGAACAAATAACAACAGTCATATTTTATTGTAGTCTGACCATTTCTGCATTATATGTTACATTTCCAAAACAATTCAACATTAAATAATAAAATTATGCAAATTTTTGGAATGTTACATAACTATGCTTTAAAAAAAAAAAATTTTTTTAAATCTTCCACTGAATACATTACAGTTATTTTAGGTAGCTGCAACATCTTAGCTAAAATAATCAAATATGACTTCAGTAGACATATTTCTAGTGTAACACTGTATGATCACTAACACATAAGTAAAATCAGTTATGAGGGTGACATAATAAAGACTCAACACATCTTTACATATTTCCTACTAAGGCTTGTGGTATTCTGACATACAATTCCTACCTGCATTAAAACATTTTTTAAAAATATCACAAACTTTACATTTAACTTTTTATTTTTCTTTCAATCTTTACAATCTGATATCAAAGCTTACAACTTCTTTTTGTCTCTGTACACTTGGGTTCCATGGTGTGCTGAGAAAAAACTGGTGGCTTTGAAGCGAGTAGTGCATCATACAAACTTATGTTCCCCAATTCCGGATTAGTTCTTCTGTAAAATCTAGCTGACCATATCTAGCTGGTCTTTTACATCTGGGTGTTTTTTCTACTAGTCTTGAAATAAAATGTAAGCATCTACCATAGCAATATCCAGAAAATGAAAAAAAGAGTTATCCAATATTTATTGGTCTTTCTCAAAACATTGTACTTGTTAATTGGCTGGTCACTCTTGTCCACTACTTTCATAACTAACTACAGTATAAGCTAAACCAAATGGTCCATTTGCAGTGATCCTACCTAAATAAACATCAAAGTATATCCACTAACAGCATCAGCAAGAACCCATAATTTCATCCCCCATTTTGTTGGCTTGTCTCTAATATACTGTCAAAAAGAAAACACCCTTTTCTTATATATATTTTCTTATATTCTTTCATAAAATTACAGTTTGAAGAAGTCAATGGGTCTCAAAAACTGCTTTGTATTTTCTTTGGTGCTTACCTCTGACAGTTGCAGACTGGAACCCTCTCAGGCAAAAAAGGTGGAGGGTTGGAAGGTGGGCCTTCATCAAGTCCATCATAACCAAAACATCTGCAAGAAGAACAATTTAAAATTAATTTTTACAGATCAACAATAGAATTCAAAGTTACAGTTTAGTGTACACAGGAAAATTGACACACATTACATTTTCAATACAAAGGAAAACTGTCAATCATAAAGTCATATGATGTAAATAATAATTTTTAAAAGCAGAGACACAGGGTGAATGAGGTCAGAAAAATCAGCTGATTCAGAAGTTACGTCAGATCCACTTTATATTTATTTCCTGGTGCCATGAGTTCTTTGTTAACTGGTTGAAAGGTGAAATATTTGTTTCTTTTTTTCAAAAACAAACAGAAAGCAGCTATACTGACTACAATAGCCCACTAAAATGACTGTTTTACTACTTTTCAAAATCAGCTGTCATTTTGTTAACGAAGTAACATTACCTTTACATGTACGGCTGGTGATCTGAGTTGTTCTGAGCTGTATTTTCGCCATCCAACTCATCAGACGTTTCCAAGTCCTCTGAATAATCATCAAAACAGGAATCTACATCACTAGATGCATTGTAGTCATTTTCAGACTGCATTTTGTTTACGACCTGTTAAGTCGAGTCGATCGGAAAAAATCCAAAATGGCGGACGGACAAATTCAGTGTTTACGTTTTTCTGCGTGTAATTTCAAAGTCAAAATAAGTGAAAGCTGTATATTTTTTAGCACAAATATAATTTTTAACATGTATTCTTAATATAAAAGATAGATTTGTAGTCAAAATTAAAAAATAAATGTGCTTTTTTTACTTCAAAAGTTATCGTTCCATTTGGAACGATTTTTAATATATCCGGTCTGAAGAGTGTTAATACTAGCATTAATTTTATTTTATACACTGCGTAATGAAAAGACAGACGAACTTAGAAGAGAGAGAGAGAGAAATGTACTGAAGAACGCATGCAACACAAACACGCAGTCACGCGATATAAATTAATGCCACCCCCAACGCGAAAGGCATGAAGCACTAACTTCTTTCAAATAGACAGTGATAAAAAACACTACCAATACGAGGGTTAGGTTTTAAAAAACATGTTTAATGCTTATTGGGAAACATGACATTCTAGTGTTTTATGTCTGAAATCCTGACATTATGCTGACAGAACAGTCGAAAAGGCAGGACAGGTGGCGGTTCTAAACATAAAAAATACACGACTATCCTAGAAAATACATATTTTGAACGCAGCCACTTAGCTCCATTAAATTTATATATTTGGGTTCCTTAGGACTTGCTGACAAAGAATATGTTAAATGTTACGCAAATAGTCTAGGAATTAACAAATTATAGCCAAAAGAAAATGGTGATGCTGTCAGACAACACCAAATTATAATGGCTCAGTGGAATGTTTTGAAACCACCATTGTACGGGAAATAGGCCAACAAGTTACATCCGATTTGATTGGTGGGAATGATATGTAAGGCTAAACATGATTAGTCGGACTGCAAATACTATTTTTGGTTGTTAGGGGAAACGTAGGAAGGGTAGATTTTTTCAAAAAGCTTTGTAAACATGGTTCTATTGGCTAGACCCGCTGATATAGTCAATTAGGAGCGTCGGTTCAGTGCCACATTTTAAAATAAACTTACCAAGAAACAGTGCGTTGAGATTCAGCTCATATTTTCTAAATAAAAGCCTGGGACAGAGGCAGATCGGAATTTGTGCCATAATTTGTGCCATAATTCATCGCCAGTCAACGTATTTGTTTATTATTTCCATGAATTGTGGTAAGATTGACCTCTTTGATATCTTTTTGATGAAAATTGCATGTAAATTGATAATCTATGTCTGTATATGTGTGTGGTTCAGTAGCAAACATGAGGCAAAGCCTAGATATTGCTCCAACTTGAACAAAACTTGTCGGAGAAAAGTATATCTGCATGGGATCGCCAAATAGTACACTGACACCTATCTTATTGACTAGAAGGAAAGACTGCTGGAATTGCAGAGGCGTAGTAACCTGTAGGGAGAAGGATACTGGTATAAATTGTTTCAGATGAAGCTAGCAGTCGGCCTAACGCTCTGAACTCAGTGTTTGTTATGTGTTGTGTTCAGTGTGGAAATAGATTATAAATTAGTTCTGAAGTAGGAGGTACAACCTTCTTGTTTCAGGGACCTTGGTCCTAACTTATTGAAGCAGCACTTGGTCTGAGAGTTGCTGAACCCAGAGGCTGGTAGCTTACTCCTTGGTCCAGCTAGCGACAAGTGAGGAGTCTCAAGAACACAGTGAAGCAAGCGAACAGAATAGACTGTTTCCTGCCACCCTCACAGAAGATAAGATTCTGTGGCCAGAGCAGCTCAAACCTTATGTAACCCCCTCTAAAATTGACAGTATATTAAATAAGAGGGACAATTAGTTGTTTCCAATGATAGGAACGGTGAACTTTTCCCAATATTATTTCCACCAGAGACAGACACTTGAAGTCGTGATGACGAACAACCACCTAGCTTGAAAAGCCAGTATTACCTCATAGTACTACATCACAACTCACACACATAGGATAATAATAATAATAATATATGTCAATACAAAGATCATATCTATAAATTGTGTACATACAACTTGTAATTACATCTTACTGTGATTCCTGGTTCACTGTGTAGCTGAATCAGGATATCTATTATTGAAAGGAATTAATACATATATTTTTAAAACTTTAACATTTGACTCATTTAAGATAGTCTTATAGAGTGTTATATGTGTGTGAGTGTCACAGTGTTGTAAAGAGTTGTGGATTAAACTAAATTGTTTATCTGTCTGTTGGTTGTTGTGAACATACACTTCACCACTTTCATAACCCTAGACATTCAACGTAGTCATCATATATTCCAGAATAATTCTGACTGAGGTATAAATGTGGTAGCAAGTAAGGTTATCTGTAAAACACTACACATATTAGATACAGATACCTTCACAGCTGATCTCAGTCAGTACACTAAGTCCTTTATAAATAATTATATCATCCCACTTTACCACATATATTGGGGTCTCGCTCCCGGGATATTGAACTTTCTCCTATTATATATATTGGGAATAATAAAAATTTAAAAGGTATTCTTGGGTGAAAATAAATAAGGTTGAGCTCTCAGTGCCTGTGGTTGTCCTTGGATATTTAATTAGAGATTGAATTGTTTAGTTAAATATTTTATACATTTACCTGTTAGAAAATGGCGGACCTGGCCAAATTTCGATCTGCTGCTGTGCAGACTGCTAAAGAGTTAGGAATGGACGGGCAAGTTATGATTGCTTATGTCACCACTGAATGTGACAAATTTATTGAACGGGGAGAAAGAAAATTTGAAGCCGAAAGAAAATTAGAATCTGAAAGATTAGAAAAAGAGGCTGAAAGAAAGTTAGAGGCGGAAAAGGAAATTAAGAGGCTGCAGATTGAAGCTGACAAAGAGGCTAAGAAATTGGAGGCAGAAAGAGAAGAAAAAAAGGCAGAAAGGGAAGCCGAGGAAAGAAGACAGGCTGCAGAAAGGGAAGACAAGCGATTAGCTGCAGAAAGGGAAGACAAGCGATTAGCTGCAGAAAGGGAAGCAGAAGATAAAAGATTACAAAGGGAACATGAGTTACGACTAAGGGAGTTTGAGTTTCAAGGCCATGCTCCTGAAAATGGTGCCAGTCCCTTTACCTCCGATGCTACTGCTAGTCAGGGAGCCTCAACCTCAGCTATGAACTTTCATTTAGATCATTTTGTTGAGAAAGACGATGATATCGAGAGCTATCTAAATAGATATGAACTATTAGCTACCACGTATGGGTTAGAGAGAGAAAGGTGGAGCTTAAAATTATCTCAAGGACTTTGTGGTACGGCTTATGAAGTTTTTGCTAAAATGAGCAGAGATGATCAAGAAAATTATGACATGCTAAAGCAGGCTCTTTTGTTAAGATATGAAAAGAATGGTGAAACCTATCACCAGTTCTCTGCACGGTTAGAGACATACTTGGAGAAATGGACTTCTCTGGGGAAAACCCAAGATCTTAAGGAAATGATCCTTATAGAACAACTAAGAGAGTCCATGGCTCCAGACCTGAGAAAGTTTCTCATGGAACAAGGTGCAGAGAGACTGGGTGAGTTACTAAATGTTGCTGAAAGGTATCAAGCAGCTCAGGCAGAGGTATCAGGTAATAAAAAGAAACAGGTAGATAATTTTAAGGCACCACAGAACTTTAATAAATTTGATCCTAGAGATCAAAACAAAGGTAAGCACCAGTTTGATAGGCCACGGTATGACAATAAAAATAAAACCCCACAATTCGATGAAAGGAAATATGATGAAAGAAAATCTTTCAACCAAAAAAGGAGATGGTGTAAGAATTGTCGAATGGACAATCATGATACTGACCATTGCAGAAGGAAACCTATGTATATGGCCACCCTTCAGGTCAGGTCGACCTCAAGAAAGGAGGAGGATATCCTGATAGATACCACTCCAGAAGAGTTGAGGAAGGCACAGGCTGGGGATAAGACCCTCAAGCCTTGTTTTAGGAAATTGTCAACTTGTCATACAACTCCAGGAAAGGGAGATTTTTACATGAAAAACAAGTTGATGTATAGGAAGACTGGAACTAGATCCAATGGTCACGGACAGTTGGTTCTTCCAAAAAGGTATAGGGCAGACTTAATAAGGAGCTTACATGTGAAACAAGATGGGGACCATGAGAAAATTGGTACCATCATTCAAAAGGTAGCTCAAAATTATTATTGGCCCAAGGCAAGGTGGGACATTGAGAATTTTGTGGAGAGGTGTAGCATAGCACATGAGGGAACACCCACAACTGGGAACATTGATCAGGACCTGGACACGCCACGGGGCAAACGTAGGCCTGACACTAGAAAGAATAATAAAGTGGACCAAGTGGAATGGGAAGCCCCTTTTCACGGACAAGCTTCAATTAACTGTTTTACAATGGCCACTATGCAGAGAGTGCAAAAAGATGTCTTACCCCAGGATAAGCCGAAAATCCCTCAATAGGACTTATGTAAACTGGAGGAAGAGGATGTAGAGAGGAAATCTCTCATCAAGAATTTTAAGCGGGGAGACAGCCCCAAGAAAAGAATTGGTAGCGGTCGTTTTGTGCATGATAATTCTGGGAAGAAAAATCATCACTATAGCGCTTCGAGTGGAAGAGACCATACCGGTGCATGGACAAATAGGTCCACAAAATTAAAAGTCCATATGTAACGCTGTTAAGAACTTGGACTGATGAAAAGGCAGGGGAAAATATTACATCCTCATACCAATATGTGAATGAGCTGACCACTCGTTTAAAAACTGGCTGGAAACTTGCCAATGAAAATTTGAAACCAGCCAGGAAAAAACATGCTGCCTATTACAACAGGAAAGCTAAAGACAGAGATTTGGCTGTGGGAGAGAAGGTACTGCTTCTTCTACCCGGTAGTCAGAATAAATTACAAATCGGATGGCAAGGTCCATATACAGTTCTAGAGAAGGTGTCTAGAACAAATTATAAGATAGATAAGAAGGGGAAAGAAAAAATCTATCATGTGAATCTCCTGAAGAAATATTTGGAAAGAGAAAATCAGGAAGAGACACACTTGTTGACCTTGTCCATTGCTATGGAGATGAAAAAGGAACCACTTTCATCATTTGAATATCCATTACATCCCTGTGAGACAGCGGCACAGGTGAAAATCAGTACACATTTAACGAAAAATCAGAAAGAGAGAGTGCAACAGGTTCTAGATAATCATACAGAGGTGTTAACGGACCGACCGGGGCATACAAACTTATTGGAATATGATATGAAACTGATAGACCCCACACCTGTCTGTATGAAACCCTATTCGATTCCTTTTGCTAAGGAGAAAGCTTTGAAGGAAGAGATAGACTATTTGTTGAAGGAAGGAATAATTTCACACAGTGAATCTTCGTATAGCTCCAGTGTGGTGCTCTTAAGGAAACCCTCTGGAGAACATAGACTCTGTATAGATTACAGGAGACTGAATGCTATCACAGAAGGTCAGGTGGATCCATTGCCGGATACAAATCAGTTGTTTGCCAGGCTAAATAAAGCTAAATATTTCTCAAAAGTGGATCTGAGTAAAGGATACTATCAGATTCCAGTAAAGCCTGAGGTTAGACCGTACCTAGCTTTTAGTACCTCAGAGGGACACTATGAGTTTAACAGATTGCCATTTGGATTGAAAAATGCGCCTAGTGTCTTCTCTAGAATGATGAGAAAATTGTTGGATCCTCTGAATAACCCATGCATCACAAATTTCATAGATGATATCCGTATAGCAACAGAAACATTTGAGGAACACACTGACTCTCTGAACATGCTGTTTAATAGACTTAGAGAAGCGAATTTAACAGCCCGACCAACCAAATGTTGCGTTGGATGTAAAGAATTAGAATTCTTGGGACACACAGTTCATCAAGGAAACATGACCCCTGACCCCAAGAATTTAGAGAAACTAAAGAAGGCCCCGAGACCACAAACCAAGAAAGACGTGAGATCCTTTGTCTCATTATGTGGTTTCTACCAAAAGTATATCAAAAACTTTAATTCCATATGTGCACCGTTAACTGATTTGACACGTAAAGGAAATCCAGATTGAATTACATGGACAGCACAATGTGAATTGGCTTACCAGGAATTGAAGGAAAAGCTTACAAGCAAACCTATTTTGAAATTACCTGACTTAAGTCAAGAATTCGTGGTAAGAACGGATGCCAGTAATATAGGGTTAGGTGCGACATTGTTACAGAAATCAGATGCACTGGATGGGGAATTAAGCCCAGTGGCATATGCTAGCAGAAAGTTGAATAAAGCTGAAACCAATTACTCAACTAGCGAAAAAGAATGTCTTGCAGTAATATGGGCGATAAAGAAATTCAATATTTATCTGTATGGGAAGGCATTTAAGTTGCAAACGGATCACAAACCCTTGTCGTTTCTAGCGCAGGCTAGGCATGAAAATTCTAGGTTACTCAGATGGTCCTTACTTATGCAGCCATTTGAGATTAGCATTGAGTATATTTCTGGAAAAACAAATCTGGGAGCGGATTTTTTAAGCCACCATCCGTGTGATGAGAATCACCGTAAACCCCAGAAATAATAATAAATTTCTCTATGTGTATATAGAGTTATAGACTGACATATAACGTCTGTTTTAAGAGGGGAGAATTTGTCGTGAAACATTCTAAATCCACATATATAAATTAAAAAAGTAAATGTAAAGCCTAACACATAAATTCAATAAAAGGGAAAGAAGAATGGTAAAGAACAGTGCTGTCACAATGACTGTACTCGAGATCCCCTTTTTCTGCTTCGTCTGCATATTCTCACGCTTTCACGTTTACTAGTAAAGCCTACCGCAGCATACACGCGTTTCAACAAAACAATAAAACGTGTACTGTATTTCTTAGAAAACCTTGAGATACGCAAGCTGATTAATGACCTAGATTAATACTAGCATTAATTTTATTTTATACACTGCGTAATGAAAAGACAGACGAACTTAGAAGAGAGAGAGAGAGAGAAATGTACTGAGGAACGCATGCAACACTAACACGCAGTCGCGCGATATAAATTAATGCCACCCCCAACGCGAAAGGCATGAAGCACTAACTTTTTTCAAATAGACAGTGATAAAAAACACTACCAATACGAGGGTTAGGTTTTAAAAAACATGTTTAATGCTTATTGGGAAACATGACATTCTACTGTTTTATGTCTGAAATCCTGACATTATGCTGACAGAACAGTCGAAAAGGCAGGACAGGTGGCGGTTCTAAACATAAAAAATACACGACTATCCTAGAAAATACATATTTTGAACGCAGCCACTTAGCTCCATTAAATTTATATATTTGGGTTCCTTAGGACTTGCTGACAAAGAATATGTTAAATGTTACGCAAATAGTCTAGGAATTAACAAATTATAGCCAAAAGAAAATGGTGATGCTGTCAGACAACACCAAATTATAATGGCTCAGTGGAATGTTTTGAAACCACCATTGTACGGGAAATAGGCCAACAAGTTACATCCGATTTGATTGGTGGGAATGATATGTAAGGCTAAACATGATTAGTCGGACTGCAAATACTATTTTTGGTTGTTAGGGGAAACGTAGGAAGGGTAGATTTTTTCAAAAAGCTTTGTAAACATGGTTCTATTGGCTAGACCCGCTGATATAGTCAATTAGGAGCGTCGGTTCAGTGCCACATTTTAAAATAAACTTACCAAGAAACAGTGCGTTGAGATCCAGCTCATATTTTCTAAATACAAGGGGATTGACATAAGTCTTGGGCTTGACCATGAAGGAGTCACAGGAGGAAGATGAAACTTGGCACATTTAATGTTCATCATATTTGCACTGAATGTGTAAAGTATGTGTTTGTTTCTTCAATGGTTTTTTTCGCTACGGTGCACGGCGCAGTGTATCCTATTGACCGGATCTGCTGCTCCAAAGATTTGACAAAACAATGGAAAAGAAGGAGGCCAGAGCTGTGATAAAATTTTTGATGTTTCAGGGAAAAACACCTACAGAAATACACAGGGAGATGGAACCAGTGTTTCGTGATTCTTGTCCTTCATATACTTCGGTAAAAAACTGGTGTCAACAGTTTAAGTGCGGCCGCTCAAATGTTGCTGATCTGCCAAGATCTGGTAGACCAACCTCAGAGTGCAACGATGAAAATGCAACAAGAGTGAAGAAAATCATTGACCAGGATCGAAAAATGACAATTGTGGAGATAGCTAGTAGAGTAAAACTAAATGAAAGAACAGTTTATAGAATTTTACGCAACAGACTGAACATGAGAAAAGTGTGGGCTCGCTGGGTTCCACGACTGTTGACACGTGAACAGAAGCGAATGAGTGTAAATTGCTGTCAACAGTTGCTCAAAAAGTGTCAGTCAAAAAATTTTTTGGAGACCATGGTGACAGTAGATGAGACTTGGGTACACCATTATGACTCCGAATCCAAAATTGCCAGCATGCAATGGAAAACCCCGGGCTCCCCAACACCTGTCAAGCCGAGGGCGCAGAAATCTGCAGGAAAAGTGATGCTGACTGTTTTTTGGGACGGCAAAGGTGTCCTTTTAAAAACTTATCTGCCTCGTGGCAACACAGTTAACGGACAGTACTATGCAGATCTTCTCACAAAACTAAGAAAGGTTGTGACCAGGAAACGAGAGATAATGCGCACTCAAAATCTTCCTTTGCTTCAAGACAACGCCGTCCTTTCACAAAGCACGGCTTGTGCAGTTAGCAGCCAACAATTTGAACATTGAAATTCTTCCACACCCATCATATTCTCCAGATTTGGCTCCATCAGACTTTTTTCTATTCCCAAATCTTGAAAAACAGCTGAAAGGAAATAATTTTGACAGCGATGAAGAGATTATACTGGCATGTGA